>VYXB01001880.1:0-67264 GCA_013397135.1 Pachyramphus minor | reverse complement strand
GACGTGCAGCAGCCCAGTCACCAAGCAATGGTCTGGGGGCCTGGGTTTCTCCACACTTTCCTATGAGTACTAAATGGTCCTAAAGTGGACATAAACAAAACCTGTGTCCATGTGGAAGGTGAAGATACAGACCTAAATTACACTGCTACAGGACTCTATTCTCTGTGGTGGTCAGTGCCAGGATGAGAAGGAATGGCCTGAATTTGTGTCAGGAGAGGTCTATGTTGGAAATCAGGAAAAGGTTCTTCTCCCAGAGGGTGGCTGGGCACTGAACAGGCTCCCCAGGGCAGTGGGCACAGCACCAAGGCTGACAGAGCTCAAGGAGGGTTTGAATGATCCTCTCAAGCCCGTGGTAGATGGGGATGGTCCCGTGCAGGGCCAGGAGGTGGACTCGATGNTGGTCCCGTGCAGGGCCAGGAGTTGGACTCGATGATACTTGTGGGTCCCTTCCAACTGGGCATATTCTGAGATTCTGTGAGTTTGGTATACAGGAACCTGAGACCACACTCATCCCACTCACCATCAAACTTGGCACTGAGGCAACCACATGAAAGGATTAGTGACTGTGGATCCCTCTGTGACTGACAGAGGAGGCACTTGCAGCAGGCCAATCATTGCACATACAATGATCACTTCCTGAGAGAACATCTCTCTCCTCATGGAATACAGAGGGAGCCTAAGGCTGTGTGGCAATGAGTAGTATGGAACAAGAGGAACAGGTCAGTAGGAAGAGGAGATTTTGTGAATTCTTGAGGCTTTTGCTTCAAACTTGCCCTAGTTTGGTCCCTTGGACTAAAGGCTTATGAGGGTCAGGTGTGCTCCTAGAGAATCTCTCTCTCTTTAGTGTCACCTGCAAGGAATCCACACCAAGTCTGCTCCACAACAACAAAAGCACCAGAACTGTGATGATGACCAGAATGATCAGGAAATCAACTTCAAAAGAACAGAGATGCAAGTGCAAGCAAGCTCCCTACTCAGCACCTGAGTGAAGTGTCAGTGTTGGATAGGATGGAATCTGGGAATTGGCCCCCACCGTGGTCATTCACTAACTTCACTGAAGAGCACCAATAAAAAATAGAAGAATAAATGCTTCCTAATGTACACAGGCCAGGGTCTACAATCCTTATATTCACAACTCTTTCTAATAAAAGCATGCTTTGCCCAGTAGATCTGCCAGGGAACAAATGTCATCCTATATCAATGTATCTACAAACACACACACATACAAAGGGATTGTGGCAAAAAGGTGTATTGTAAAGACAGTGATTTAATCAAAGATTGAATTTTAGATTAGTTGATTCAAATGGGAGCACCACCAACAAAAATGAATGGGTCTGATTCTGCTGTCACATGAGCTTCATGACAGCACAGTCCAGCATCAGACTCAAGCTAAACACCAAGTGATGATGTGACATATGTTCATAAAAACTTCCAGGAAAGCCCAAAGGTAATATTGCTTTCCACTTGTAAAATGTGAACATTAAAAACAATGTCATGAAGAAAAACAATAAGGGAGAGAAGAGAGAGAATAGGGAGAGGAAAGCATAACTTAATGAAATTATTATTTAGTACTGGAATTTTTCACCAAGCCCAAATTTACTTCCGGTTATAATATTCCGCTTAAAATTAAATGCTTACCCCTGGAGTTAAGAACAAGTTGAGATTTTTGTGGAGGAGAACTTGATTCTGAGGATTTCCTCGACAGAAATTCTGAAGAAAAGTGTGGGCTAGATTCATAACTTCATTCATCTTTTCATCACTCTGCAGGAAGAAAAGACAAACAAAATCAGCTGGGCACACATTAAGATACTTGTTAAAACCACACAAGGTCAATTCAGCCAGGAACAAGCCAATTCTCCTGAGCCTTTATGGGGCAGGAATTCTCCCTCTGGCAAAAGCAGTGGGAGTTACCTTCAGAGGCCATTAGTGTCTGTACCTTACTCTGAATCAACCTGACAGTAGGAAATCACAGGTAGGAGCACAAACTCCAAGTAAGATTTCCTAACGCTCGGTTATAATTTCCTAGTTTAAAACAAAAAACAAAAAAAAGTGCAAAGTGGCTTAATTTAAGGGGAAAAAAAAAAAAGCTCTCTAGCCCACATGAATTTTAAGCTTTGGCAAAGGTTTGGCTTTTATATAGCTACATAGGGAAGCAGATGTATGTGTGCTTGTGTGTGCACACCTACACAGATACATATGCTCATACACGTACTCCCACACAAATATTTGTCTGTTTTATATCCCCATTTTCTATTTCTCTCATGTAGTATTCTAATTATGATTTGATGAACCACCTCTACGGACAAGCACTATTTTGCTGATGACACCTGAACCCAGTGTCTGTATCATAACATCAGTGGGTAACACTCCCAAAAGTGTAGCCTAGATGAGGTTTTATCTTCTCTCAGTGCTTCCTGCAAGACCTAGAAAAGATCTGCTCTTTAAAAGGCTACGTAGACCATTCATTTGTATGCTCCACGCCACTAAATCAGTACAAAAATCAAATTATTTTGGTTAAAAAAAAAATTAAAATTGCAAGTGGAACTAGGTTAGAGATGTCCACCACAGAAACAAAGAAGCTGTTTCAGATTTGATCCTTGAAAGCTTTTGGTCCACCTAATGTATCTTTAATAGCACTCACATAAGTACCCAAGAGTGGGATTTAGATTCCCTGGCAGGAGCTCTGTTAAAACAATACTTCTCACCATGCAGTGACTACAGATCACTGCCTGTTATAGGAATGACAGTACCATGACATCCAGGCACCCAGGGCAGTAAATATGAAGTTTTCAATAAAACCTGTTCTGTGCAGGCAGCCATATTTAAACTGAGCCCAAACCTATTATTCTTAAGGTGGGAAATCATCATTTCGTGTTTCTACCACATTTGACCGAATTCAATTCTAAAAGACATTCGTGTTGATTCTCGAGCCTCTTGAGGTTCTTCTTTTATTGAGTTCATGTTCTTTGCCACTAAAGGTATGAGAATAACCTTTTCATAGGGGATCTGCAGCAGGTCCAAGACCACCAAGTGGGCGCCCATATTTTTCAGCAATCGCTGCTGTTGGTTCCGGCACTTTTTATTCTGAACACACAGTTTGCTGAGTCGAATCAAAATCTACAAGCAAACAAACAAATAAATAAGCACGAGAGCAAGCAAAGGACCAGTCCTGTCACCCAAACCCAAACAAAAATACTTTCTTTCACAACTACTCAATCACTTATCAAACAAGTATTGCCAAGCAAGTTTCCTGGCGGGTGTACCAACCTCTTTAACAATATTGTAGTTATTGCTTTTAATGCTGTCTATCTGGGGTTTTTTGGTCCCATCCTGGATTGGGCTCAAAATGTTTGACTCCTGTAATAAAGAGCACACGACAAGAGAAGATTTATTGCGATTCCCTCAACATGAACTAATTGTATTTGATAACAGCCAGTGAAGAACTGTTACAGCAGCTCAAAAGGAACTGATATAACACAGATGATAATAAAGAAAAATATTTGTTTATTCTTTATCTACTGGTCCAGTGAATGAAAAGATTCACATTCAAGTCCTCCCTTTGTTTCAAATTTCCAATGCAATTTGAGGCAATTACTCTTATGTTTTCAGGCTTCTGATCATCCTAAGCCAGAACATGTCCCTGAATCAGACTAGACATCCCAAGGAATTTAAATACTGTGAGAATAAGGACCATAAGTGTATTTTAGCACTGACCACACATTCCAAAAACCTGTAATACATCTTGAAAGGTTACAAAATCTGCGTATGTGAGCACTAGAAAGTCTGGAGAAAGAACTTCTCTGCAGTTGAGATAAGTAGCGTGGAGTTCTGAACAGTACAGGAAACAAGCAGCATGTGGAAATTAGAGATGTTCCTCCCACGAAGAGGATGCTTCTGTCCTTAGTCTCTGAATGATGCAGGGAAGGATTTAAAAACAAATAGGAACCATATGCTAAGCTGCAACATCAAGTCATGATGTCGTATGCTCTGGGCCTTGGCTCTTAGAAAGCCCCAGCTGGGTATGATAAATAAGAGAAATCAAGTCAGCAAGTATCTGCCAAAACCCACACACCTTTCCACGCATGTCTCAATCAAAACATGGAAGAACATCTACATAAATAAGAACACTGGCAGTGTTGGGGTTTTTTTTTCCTGCTGCCAGCTCTGGTAAGGCTTTCTTAACTTCAAACACAAAGAATTAAAAGACTGGCCTTTGGATGCTGAAATTATTAAGCATGAAGAAAAACTGCAGCAAATATCAAGACTGCCTGAAAGTATAACCCCATGGATGTAAACCAGTGGAATGGCATAAAAAAAAAAAAAGAAGAAACAGGTGCACTTGGGAATTTCATTGTGTCCTCAAACCTCCTACTGCTTTAGAGAAATCTCCTGAAACACATACGTGCACACCAAGCTGAATGTTTGTGTGTCTTGAAACCTCTCTCTGAACTTTCTTAGCTGATGGTGAGGTTAGGGAGTTCTGTAAATCCACTCTGGCTCAAATCTGCAGTGAGGTAAGAACAGCTGCACCACTTGGCCATGGGGGCTGTTTGTAACAGTGTCAGCACTGCTGTTCAGTGTGGTTGTGTTGATCTATGCTCCAAGAGCGGATTTTATTTGTTTAGGTTTGTTAGTATGCAGGCTGCCATCTCCCTAGCTGTTTGAATCAATACTATGCAAGATATTTCAGGCTTTTTGCTATAATTAACCACCTTTCTCCGTTCTGGGACTGTGGGTTAACCAAGATTAATTCACCTGTTGGTTTTATCAGCATTCTTCCTCAATCAAAGCAGTTTTATAATCCATGTGAACTGTATGTCTTATCTGGAAGTGGTGATCAGCATCAAACTGCTGAATCCATCCTTTCTCTTAACAAAATAAAAATCTGTTTATTGAACCTGTAAGAGTATGCCAGGGATGTAGTTATCAGGAGAATCACACCACTGGGATACCAAAGGCACTCAGTTGCATATCTTGCCTTGTTATGCCCCACAATAGACATCCTCTGTCACACTTTTCCATAGGGGACAGGGAGGCATTCTTTCTAGCTCCCAAATGGAAGCCCAGATTTAAGCTTTCAGCCCAAGCAGTTCCCTGCCACTGAAATAGTCTCCCTCATCCCAGCAGGACAGCAGTGCAAGGCTCTTGTCAGTGTTCCCAGGGCACAGCTTTGCCCTCCACAGGCTGTATTTACTTATTTATTGTATTTACTTATTTACTGCATTTGTTTGAACTTCCTCAGTGAAGGGTGTGAAGATGAGAAGCCCCACAAATGCCACTGCACTGCATTCCAGCTTCACCCAAAAGCACTTTCACCAAGCCAATATCTCCTCCTCAGAGGGACAGGACAATAAAGATCACACTTTCCATAGTCCAGGGTGTCCATACAGACTGGGAACAGCCTTATCCCACCCTTAGAGAGAACCAAATCAACAGGCTTTACCTGCTTTGCCCTTCTCAAACAAGGCTCAGTTACATGAGACCAATTTCAGCATTTCTTCCTAATCCAACACAGTGTCCAGTTTATGTCTGACCTAACTCCAAGCACTCTTCCTTTCCTACAACTCTGATCTCCAGTTTCTATCAAGACAGTCTGGCATGGATGTAAGATTTGCCATTTCTCATGTGGAAAACTTTGGATACTTTTAGAAGAACAAGGTCTTTTTCCCACAAATCCCCTTTCTGGACTCATATGACTATCAAAAAGAAAAAAATCAAATAATAGTGCTACAGGTTATGATAGAAAGGTGGAAACAATTACCCAGAAAGACTCAGAAGACCAAAGGCAAAAAAAAAAAATGTATTTTAAAACTCTTATGCACATCTATCCACATGCTTTGGTGACGACAGAAACTTATGCCTAACACTAATGGAATGTCATTTAAGCCCTTGTGTGCAATTTAATGTTGCTTAAGCACAGGCAAACGAAGCACATTCCTTAAAGACCATGGGGTGCATCCAGCTCAGTGCTGAATACCCAGCATCCATTCCAAGAAAGCATGGATCCCATGGGATTTTTATCTGCTTGAGGCCAAGCCACCTGCTTCACACGTTGCAGATCACGAGCAGCACCTCACCTCTAACATCTGGCTTGAGATCTCAAAGAGAATAATGACTATCTAACACATTCTTTTTTTGCAAGGTAAAAACATTTGCTGACTGTTAAAGAATAGTTTAACAGGGGGGGGAAAAAACCACAGGGGACAAGATTCTGAGCTATTGTAATCTGGCACAGCTCTCAGGGAATTACCACCAGATTACATATTACTTTTCTGATACAATAATCTCTCTGATCTGCCAGAGATATTATTGTGCATCTACTGGAGCACTGCTAATCCACACAGACACAGGGATGTTTCCCGGGAAAAAAGCACACTGAAAATATCCCATTGAGAGATGCCCCTGTTTCAAGCACATTGCTTGAAACACTCCCTCTTCCTGGAGCTTCTCTGCTATCAGGACTATCCACAAGAATAAAGAGGATCTTATTACACCTTTATAATGTATTATAACTAAACAACCTTGTAATCCTGATGCAGTTCTGCATCCTGTTTCCCCATTACCTTTCCCATTCATTAAATAAATAAGGAAGATTTCTTTTCCTACTAGAGCTCAAGGAAAGAAAGTAGGAAATCCTACATACTTAAGCTCATAAAGGCCAGATTCCTCCCTGGTTCTGACACCACTAAATTCAGCTAAGTTAGATCAGAGAAAGAATAACACCTACACTGTCACGAGAAATTGTTAGTCTTTCTTGAAATCTTGGATTTTCCCCACATGAAGCCACCAAGAATCTGCTTTCCCATCTAAAAGGCCCAGTGTAGTCACAGATATCTACAAATGTCTCTTCTTGGTGGCTCCACCTTTTCCTCAATGTGTGGCCTAGACAATGCTGTATAATCTCCACTTGGTTTCCTACTAAGCTTCCCCTGGTGTCTTCCTTACCCATTTTTCTTGACACCAGGAAAGACTCTGCCATGGAAGAGAACAAGGCAAGTGCTCTGTCAGAAATCACAGTTGTTCATCTCTCCCCACTCCCTCTAATGAAAACGAAAAAGGGGGAATAAATATTGGTGGGAAAGTCTGCTCTATCTACTGTTATGCCACAAACCTCAATCACAGCAACTCCTGCAACACTCTGTGTTTTCTTAAAGATTCACACTGCAGTTAAGTACTACTCTTACATGAGGAAGTGATTACATGATGACCTCAGTTTTCACTGAAAAACAAAGTTAAAAAAAACCTAACCAAGGAAATTTTAAGGAAAAAAATCAGGTCTTTACGGTCCCAGATCAAGTTCTACAGTTTCTCAAATCACAGTATATCCTGAGAGTGTGGTATGACAAGGGCCAAGGAACCCAAAACATTACCTCACCCCCAAAATCTCAGCATTCTTAGGTCAAGTCTTATGTTTGGTGAAGAGTGAAATTACTTGTGATGTTTGAAAACATGAGGTTGATTGTTCTCATATCCCTTAGGTGCAGGCCACTCTCTCCCCTCCTTCTTTCTCCCAGCAAACCAACCCATTCTGCCAACATGTGACTCCTAAATTGCTTCCCTGGCCACGGAGTGTTGCCACACATTGTGGTTTGCTTCCTTATCCAGAAAGAAAGGCAGCCCTGGGACATAAGAACACAGTTACTGAAAGCAGCAGGAAAGAATATTGAACACACTGATAAAAAAGGTTTTATTTCTTTTTCTGCCTATTCCTAAAGCTCAGCCAGAATCCTGAACATTCTCACTTTGCTACTTTGGTTAACCAGACCACAGTTTTGCAGTTTTTCCTTAAAACACCCATCAATATTGAAACAACTCTGACAGCAAAGGCTTTAAACCCACCTCCAGTGGCTCCTCTCCCCCTTTGGTCTGATTGTCGCCCACCTCTCCACTCTCATAATTGCTGCTCTTCTCAACCCACAGTTCCGATTTTTCCACAGTCAGACGGAGCTGATCAAGATCAGCCTTGATTTGCTTGTAGTTATCCACATCTTGATTGGACACCAGCAGCTGAACCTGGAAATAGAAAAAATTGGAAAGCTATTACAGCAGCAGCACCAGCACTTACGCCTGGGTAATTTGCTTGACAGTTCCCTTTCTAAGCCTCTCTTTTCAGGTGCTTTATGCAACCTCCTCT
Organism: Pachyramphus minor; assembly: GCA_013397135.1. Classification (NCBI taxonomy): domain Eukaryota; kingdom Metazoa; phylum Chordata; class Aves; order Passeriformes; family Tyrannidae; genus Pachyramphus; species Pachyramphus minor. The sequence continues at coordinate 59,130 of VYXB01001880.1, read as the reverse complement.
ATGAAATAAAAACATGGCATTGGCCCCCATTCATCCAAAACCTTCAGCAGAGCCAGAAACTGGAGTATAACAGAATAGTTATAACATTCACAACATTCTCTCACCTTCTTTAATACACCGCAAAACATTTTCAGCACAAGCTTAAAATGAGCTCTGATACACTGATTATGATCCTCATGGCATTAAAACAACAGTTTCATGCTATTAAAGCATCTACTGTTGAAACACCTAATCCTGCAGCACAGTACTTCAGAAGAAAAAGACCAAAAAAGGATGATTGGACAGGGAATCAGGGCATCCAAAGAAAAGCCAGAATGGCCAGCAACTTTAATGATCACCTACATCAGCAAAATCAAATATTGAAAAATAACTGTTAGGCCAGAGTAGAAAAACTTACTTCAATATAGCTGACAAACTGACCTCCAGGTTCATGTAATTTCTCACCAGCTGAGTGGCTGCCTCTTATTCAGATTAATCTCATCTTTACCTTTTTTTTTGGTAGTGCTGAAGTTATCTGGGGTTTGTCAGTTATTTGTAGCTCTTGATTTTGCATGACCTACCCATTTTCTTTCTTTGTAATGCTCTCTGTTCCACCAAGATTATTAATGAAGATAACATTCAAAAAAGCTAACAGCAATCTTTACAGTAAATCAATAAACAATATTATGAAATCATATTTATGGAAAAAATTAAGGTCACATGGTAAACAAGAACACTGATAGGGGATATTCTTTTTAAAAAAAAAAAACCAAACCACAGTGTTAGGTGCAGGCAAATATTCACTATTGTGTAACAAAGTTTCCATCATCGTCTCTCTTGGCTTGGCAAAGCCTTGTTATTTTACAGAATTTATGAATGCTGCTCATCTGCACATTTATATTCCATGTTCTCTGCAGAGGTGTTTTTTTTTGTTGTTGTTTATTTCTCAATTAGCCTTTTCCTTTACAAAAACATGTTCAGCAACTCGGTCCTTGCTTACCTGGGAATAACAGCTATTTATGCCACTAACAAGCACGGCCTAACTTTAAATATCTGGTGGGAGGCCATTATGCTGCACAACAAAAACATGAAACAAAAGCTTTTCAGGTCTTTATCATTCATCTGCTTTTAAACAAGAGGAACCTCCCCCCTGTCTTACATAACGATGAGACAACAGGCTATCAAGCTCCTGAAATAAGCATCAGATGGTCTTATCAACATATGTTCTGAAGGGTTACGTAACAGAGATGTCTCTGCCACCCAGCCCCATGACATCAGATCTCCCCATCCTAATCCGCTGACACATGGAGCCTGCACATGCACCGTTATCCAAGGGGAAGAATAAAAGCTGGAAACAGGCTCGGCTCTGTTACTGCCTTCCTCTTATTCAGGCATTTCTCTATCAGGCCAGCGGAGCACGGTGCAAAGACACCTGAATTAGAGCTGCAAACCCCACATGGATAACAAAAGAGCTTTATCCCCAGCCTAAGCAGCCCCGAGGAGGGGGAAAGTCTTACTGCCAACACCTGCGCCCTGCTTGCCACACATGAGGCACTGACTCTGCCCCTGAGGGATCACTACACCACGTGAGATGCTCACCACAGACCTGCATTTTCCCTCGTGGATGCAATGCCAGAAACAACTATTTATGGGTGCACAGGAACAACTGTTTCTGGGTGCACAACTCTAATATACACCAGCACACATACGTGTGTCAAAGAAGTCTGACGATACTGGACCTCTAAGGAAACAACACCGTTGTGCAACAACCAGCAGTTTAGGTGGCAAAGCTGCCTTTGGAAAGACTCCCTGCATTCCAGTTTCCTGGAATAACCCATCCATACCTGTTTAAACGCTTGCAGAACTTCTGCTCTCTGGCTGAAGTGCTTAAACAGGAGGTGCAGAGCACCTGAGAGCAGCGGAGGGTAGTCGTGCATGATGAGGTGAATGAGGACCCGCAAGAAAGTTCTGCCCCCTTCATCATCCAGCTGAACTGCATTCTTCTCTTTTCTGCAAGAAAAAATGAGGGGGAAAAAAGGACCAAATAAAGTAAAATAAATCAGGAAAAAATTAAAGCTTTATACATAAGTATCCCTGTACACACAGCCTTCATTTGGCAGAGCTCTTCCAATCAAATGAAATCTGCTGCAGGAAAGAAACTATAAATATCACTTTAACATATTTTATAAGGACTTGAATCCTGCAGTTATGTGCTGCTGCAGCAATCTTGTAGCAGAATGGACACTACGGAATGCAAGGAAGTATTTGTGAAATGTGTCAAATATTGTGATTAAAATCCATATTGCAAAAACATTAATTTATGTGTTTTGTAAGTTGTGCCAAGCTCATCCCCAATCCAAATTAAATGAAGTAAACTGCATTTCACAAGAGATTAATTTGACCCTTTTCACTCCTTCCTTTTTCAGCTGCTATTAAAATTTCATTTAAGAAAAAATAAGATCAAAAATAGCAAGAATTGCCAAAAGCATCATATTTCTGGAATCATATTCATAAAGTGGAGCGGCAGAAAGCAGATTTACACTTAACATATCAAAGCAGAAGTAATGTTTCCAAGAAACCATTTGGTCTCTCTGTTCATTTTCAAGATGCAGATGCCAAAGGCTGTGTGTTGTTTTACGTTATGGGAGTTCAGGGAGAGGACTTGGAGGTATTGCTTCTGCTGGTAAAGATTGAGAAGGCATAAGAGACTGAGAGAGAAAAGATCACAGTGCCTACATTGCAGATCCTTCTCCCTAGCTCCCAGAAAAACTTTAAAGTCTATGGCCTTGTCTAAATGGAATTAATTTTTACTGGTATAATTATAATTATACCCATAAAATTAAACCAATATAGTGATAATGGTAATAACTCTCCAGTGTGAGTGCTTTCCATGCCTTTTTTTTTTTTCCCCCTGTTCACAGTGTAGCTGAAATCTCTTCCCAAACTCTGCAAGCATAACCTGTGATGTACAGGCTTCTGGTGGTCCAGAAGACCATGGCAAGTGGTCCACTCCTGATTTGAGGAGTCATTGGAAAGAGATTATTTAATTGTTGACATGATTGGGAAATAGGTTCAAACAAAAAGTGCAATTGCAACAGGTCTAAGACAAAAACTGAGGGTCAGCAGTAACCTACTGATCCAAGAAATTTAGGGCTACAGCCAGAAGGTACACTAGGGGAAAAAAAGGCTTTCTTTAGGAGCACCTGTGTGAGGTATTATAAGACAAATAAATAATTACTGTGTTTTAGCCCAATACTCCTGTACACCATTCCCCAGCTGCCTTTGGGAACATTTCAAAAAACTTTCTTCCAACTCTCTTACAACTAAGAAGGTGGTCATTTCCAGTCCCACAGCCATCCAGACCAACTGAGCTGCTTCCTTGTTTGAAATCCAGGTCTTTTCTGTCTAAGTTATACAATAACAAGCAGCCAAAGGGAGAGAAAGGGGTGTGAAAACAAGCACGGAATTAACAGAGACTGTCCATGAGAACTGTCAACATGAACAAACAGATACACACAGAGAGGTAGAGCTTCACAGAATGTACCTGCCAGCAAACATGGTTTCAGCCTGAGCTGCAATTTCATCTATGTCAGGAACAATTGCTGGGGGAGGGAAAAAAAGAAAGATCAAAATAAAATTAAAACAGACAAACAAAGAAATAAAAACAAGCCAGTGATCACTGTTTAATCTGCACAGCAAAATGCTTTAGCATGCCTTCAATATAACTTACTACCCTGTATTATGTATGTGCCCACCTCCAATTAGAGCAATACTCCCCTAATTCCAGGTGTTCACACAGACCTTTTGAGCGCTTCCATGAGCACGGGAAGGCTCCCTGAAAAGCTGCTTCATTCCTCTACCACATTCACCTCTCTTAAATCTGTCCTCATCCAACCCCAACCATTCTTCCTAATCTACCCTCCACTCCATTTGTCATGGTGCAGCGTTTTGGGAAGAGCACAAATAAGAGAACAAAATGTCACAACGGGAAAAAGGAATCGCGTGTTTGTTAGAGGAGGAGAGGCCAGCAAAAAGCCTTATTTTCATGGAATTCCTTAAAATTTTCTTCTTTCCACAAGCTTTTCCACTTCAAGCAGCGTGTGTCTTTCTGGTGTAATTAAACCCATTGTTTGCAGTCTAATTCTACATGGAATTGTTTTACACTGCAACACAACAGCAACATTTACCTGAGGCAGTCCCTGGTGTGTCAGGTGGGGATGTCGTGGAGCAATCAACATTTTCATTGTTTTCCCCAAACTCCCTCTTATAGATAGACAGCATGTAGGATATTCTATAGTCCAGTCTGACACTGAGAATAAACTATTAAAAAAAAAAAGAAAAGAAAATAAATTAAAAAAGAGAAGTTTTAGATAAGACTTTGCTTCTGTCAACCCATGTTGACACCAATTGTTTCACATTTCAGCTGCACTTCTAATGCCCCATGAAGACAAGAAGTGGGGCAGAGAGCAAAGACAGGCTCAAGGCTCACCTTCCTCCCAGATGCCTGACAGGTGCCCTTCTGCTCCTCAGCTGTGAAACTGGAAAGCCATACAGGAAAAATCCTAATTCACAGCTGGAAGTGCTACTTTTATATTGGAAAAGCGAGGAAAATAGCCAGGCTGGAAACATTAGTGCTGATTTAAGTCACTTGGAGAACTGACTGCCCATCAACTGACTTCCAGTGTATCCCACAGGGATGCTCCCTGCCCACAGGAAACACAGGCACACAATCAAACAGCTTTAAGATCATTTAACATATTTTACAACCAGTGGGAATGAAAGCACAAGTTTCTTCACCAAGGCTGAGGCAACAGGTCATCTGAAAGGTGACAAATGGTGGCAGCCTGTTTCTTTGGCCTATAACTAAAGTCAAGCACACTTCCCAGACCCAGGAATTTGTTTATTTTCCATCATCAAGTTACCCTGTAATTGTACAAGTAAGATTTTTAAAAATGAGAATTTTCCAAGTCCACTTATAGCCAACTAAGTCTCTCAGGCCATCTGTTTAATTCTGGCTGAGGGCAGAATGGAAACTCTTAAGTAAAAAAGCCTTTAGTTAAGGTAATAGGAGGATAGATTGGGAATTAAATTATTATAATCTATTTCTTAGAATAGAATAGCTTTAATCACCATTGTACTAGCTATGCATGATAATACAATAAATCTAAAATATTCTTTAAGAGTAATAATGAATGGTAACGTGATTTAAATTAATCCTTCTTCATTGCATATTAAATGAAACTGAATTATTTTGTATTTCTCGTGGACTAGGATCATATATATGCACATTTACTGTGATTCACCCAGCATATGAAAACTTGCTAATGTGCAGTAATTTCACCCTGTGACTAAAATCCATAACCAACAAACCACAGGTTAAGCAACAAATTAGGATTAAGAGCTCTCCAATCCTGGGTGCTCCTGCACTGAATGTGCCGTGAAAAAGGAAAGGATGAGACAAAATGTGATGATTCTCTCAGGGAATGCACAGGACAAGGTCCTGGAATCATCCTCCCGGGCATCAATCAGTAGAGCAAGACAGTAGGGAGAGAAATTCAGTCATAGAAACAAATGAAATGGAGAAGCAGTAGACAAGACTGATATTATTTAGGGGATTACTTCATAACACTGTACTTCACCACAAGTTTTAAACCAAAGAAGGCAGTACTGAGGATACTCCCACAATTGAGAGCCTTTCAGACAATGAGTAATCAGAGTAACCTAAATCACCTATGAGAAGTCAGAACCAATGGGCTCCTTCAAAAGTGAAAATGGTACCGACAGATCCACAGAATTTATAGAAAACACTGAAACATTCCTTCAGGGCGCAAGTTAGGAACTGCCCAAGGCAGAAACTGGGATTTGATACACAAGGCAAATGTGTGCTGTTCACACAGAGGAGCACTCTTCCTCACACCAAAGAGTTATTTTTATAGTGAACAGAAAAAAATTTGCCATTATGTAAGTCAAGACCTGTGACATGTTTGCTATGCAACATTTCACCAGTCATTATTACCTGCAAAATCTCAATGATTTTCAGCTTGGTGTCCATTACTATCACATCCTCACTGTCTGCAGGGCTGGCTTGCTTGCTTGGGTGAATGCTTGGCTGTATATCAGGGGTGCTGATGGGAAACACAGACCCTCTGCTCAGCACCATCTGGGTCATCATCTCTCCCACCCCATGGATGGTCCTCATAACGTTGTTTCCTATGCATTAAACAAAAATACATATATTTGCCATGAGAAAAGCTTGCTGACAAAGCTGTGTATCACACATCTTTCTTAAAGAATTTTGTTTAACCCGTTTTTAAGAATAATTAAGTAGTCCCAGGAGAATGCCAGGCTTGAAGGCTGTCCTGAAGGTCAAACTAGTATCTGTAATCACAGTGCCCTTCCTAAGTCAATCATACATGAGGGAAAAAAATTTTTTATACTCATGTGGCTGAAACTTTATCCAGTCTAATTGCAATGGTACCTATCACTGATGCTGTTTCAGCAAAATCTGCTGAGAAACACCTCTGTTCCCACAGATTATGATGGTCTTTATAGTGAATTTTAAATGTGAAAAGCATCTCAGTGAACCAATAACTATCTTCTCACAAAGGTGAGGAGAAAAAAGAATGAGGATGTCGTGCTACCTACCTGCATGAGTTATATTCCTTTCTTGCAAAGCACAGATAGGATTGAATGGAGGGAAGGGAGGGAAGGACAGCATCCCTTCACAGACAGAGTGCCAAGACCTAGATTACACCAAAGCAAAGACTGAAGGAAATAGATCTTTGCAGAGAAGCCTGAATAGTTCTTGTATGTCTTTTAGTACACTTTAATCACCACACCATGGACAAGCTTTACTCCCACTGAAGAGACCCTCTTCCCAGACAATCCGCTGTAAAAAGCCAAAGCTCTATTTTATTTTTGTTGGCAATATCCTCCTCTTATGCCCCTCTTTCTTCAATCCACAGAGCTCAAGTACTGCATGCAGGGAAAGAGGATGACTTCAGCCCTGACTTTAAAAGGACAAGGCACAAAGAATTTGCTTTTTCAAAGTGAATGAGGGAGATTAGTGTCAGGTTTGAGGTCCCATTCGGCATCTGGTCTGGTGTGCAATCACCCTGAATTGGTCTTTTGAAAATAACAGTTCAAGTCCCTACAAAGGAGAGGAGAAAATGTATTTCTGACTTTGCATGATGTCAGGAAAAAGCAGCTAGAAGTCAAACTAAGGGCTGGGTCCTCACTTCAGGCAGGCACACAAAGTTCTAACTGCTTACAGCAGCACAAAGTAAGTAAAATCATTCCAAATACCCTTCTTGTGGCAAAATGAAAGCAGTGCATTTTCCTTTCAAATCAAATAAAACATCTTGGGAATAACAGAGTAGGGATATATCTTTCTCTCCCACTCCCCAACCCCTTTCTCCCCGTGTGCTACACATTTATTTGCACTGACCACCACTCAGTACATCTGTGTAAAGCTACAGGCCCAAGTGGAGGACCTTCAACCCTTCCAAGTACCTTCAGTTAAACAGACTTTTTGCATCTTCTTCGTCTTGATACAGTGAAATAATTTATATTATTTGTTTCATCCCGTCCTTGATCCTGATGCCCATCACATGACCTGTAGGTTGCACAGCTACTTCATGAACTGTAATAACCTCTGCTCTACATCTCAGTTCAGAAGTCATCACAACATGGTTTCCAAAGAAGCCCTTTCCCTCTGTATAAATAGAGGGTGTTTGGAACACTCAGGAATCCTTTATTAAACATCTTCACTCAACTGGTTTAATCATAATTAAACCCCTTAAGTCTAAGACAAGTCCAGAAGATATTCTTTCAAAAACTAGATAAAACTGCAGTTTGTCCTAAATGAGGCAGAAGAATTCCACTTAATCTTGGAAAGCTCCTGCTCACCCTTCAAGGCTGAAGTCTACTTGGTGTATAGTTAACAAAGAAGTTACTGGTTTTTGGATAAAGAATCAGACAACATCTTGGGTGGACCTCAAATTCCCAGAAAAAGCAAGCTGGGATTTTGTCTAGAGCACACATCTGGCTTATTTTCTCAGCTGTCACTGGGGTGCTGCACAGGCATGGCAGGGGAGGGGACTGAACTCTCTCCACGACCAGGGAATTAGCCACTCTCTCTGCATTTCAGGATGACCCCCATAAATAAGAAGGCCACTTTCTCCAGCTCTAAAAAGGACAGTGAGAGGCCTGAAATAACAAAAACTGGGAGGCACTAACTGTGATTTTGGAGCCTAGAAAAGCATCTAGGAAATAGGAAGAAACTATTGCTGTCCTTTCCTCTTACCCACAGAACACCAGTGGTCAAAGGTGGTACAAACCAGTACAAATCCCAACAGCCTCGTTGATAAGGATAAACCCTCTGTCCACAACATTCCTTTACTAGTGACCTTCAAGCAACTGATTCTCAACAAACAGAAGCAGGAAAGCAAGAGAGGATTAAGGTGGTGCTTACTATCCCTGCCATCTCAAACTGTAGTTCATTAATGCACAGGAAAGGATTCCAGGGAGAGAAAAGTCTACTTAATCCAGTTCAGTATTTACAGCTGAAATGGGTCGTGGCTCAATACTGCATGATTTCTGTCAATAACAGCGGTGAGCCAAGGTGTCAGGGGTACACCCATCTTCAAAAACTTCCTGACTAACTGCCTGGTTCTGATTACAATTTTCAATTAATTCAGAGCAGGCTTGGGGAGACCAGTCCCAGAGCTGAACAACTGGAGCAATTCAGCATTTCTTTTCAGGAAAGGTATTTTAGTAACCGTGTGCTGTAGGGTGCTGATGAAATGTAACCATCTCTAAGGAGCAGACAGCAGCCAACCAGCACATTCAGGGCTGGCAGTGAGGCAGCTGATGTGTCTCAACACTGAGAGGAACTGCTCTGCTCTGTGAAAGAAGCCATGGGGACCATTCATGGGCTTCTCTTCCAAAAGACCCCCCCCACAGTAATCAGCACTCACGGTGCTCAGTGTTATCAGTCCAGCCTTGCAAGTCTAGACTGAGTTAAGCATGGATTTAAATCTGTCACTCACTAACACGAGGGGCCAGAGCAGTCTGGCTAGTGAGCTGCTTCTCCTTGCTATGCTTTTGTGTCCCCTTGGCTTTAATACAGTTATCTCAGCAGGGAAGGGTGTGTGTCTCTGAGGTAAGGCACACAGGAAGGTTACTGAGGCTTAGAGAGTGACTGACTATGTCAGCTAAGCCTGCAACAATGCAAGACAAAATACACTGGCTCAATAAAAGAGATTTAAGTTCTTAGTACATATGCACACAATGACTAAAATAAGGGAGCCCTGATCTTAGTCAAAGCTCCAAAGTGCTTCCTGAATACCAATGACCAAAGAAAAATTAACTTACTGCCTCAGCTGGTTAACTGAGCTAACTCAGGAGAGAGAGCAAGCAGATGAGAACCCTGATTACTACTTTCGTGTGCACTTTGCCAGAGAAGCCTGGAGCTGTGCCTTCATGTGGGACTGCCACCCTTAACCTGCTGACCTCAGCTTTTGTTGTTTGCTTTGAGGTCAAGGTATTAACATTTATATAAGTCTGTGAAGTGTGGCACAGAGACAATGGTCATTGCAATGTCACATTGTTGGTGTGTGCAACCAACCCCCTCCCTCACTGGCAAACCACTGCAGAAGTGCTCAGAGCTGTGACTGACCAACAGAGGAAAACAACACAAGGCAACCTCCAGGAATCTTTTTTTCCAGTTTTCCCTTCCCCTCTGCCAAGACAAGCCAGATGCCAAGAGCCTTCCCTAAGCAGTGGACCCATTAGGAAGGTCTCTCGTTGAATGTACAGTCTCACAAGGTTAGTCATAATGAAATCACTATGCACAAGTGGTAATTTAAGGAAGCTGCAGACTGGCAGATACTGAAAGAACAGGACAGAAGAGAATGCTTGTCATGTTTCAAAAAGACAACTGTGCATCTCCTTTTCATTACTTTTTATTACAGTGATCACAACTTCCTAATGAGTATCAGTTTCTGTCACAAAACTGTAGCACATAATCTCATACAATTTGGCACGATTGACAACACAACGACCTCTGCGAGAAGAAAGGCTTTTCAGAGGAGTCAATTATGGGGAAAAAATAACAACCACCCAAGTAATCGAAACAGTGGATAATTTGACACTTCATTTTCTACATAAACATATTTTCTTGATAAGTCATTTTACTGGTTGCAAAAAATTCTAAAAGCAGGATAGAGAAGTAAACAACAATCTGCTATGCAATGCAGTATGGATGGTAAGTGACAAAATACCATATTCAGTAGGAAAAACAACTGTCAAAGGCAGCTGGCAATCCATGCCTTTTCTTCAAGTTGTTCCCAGCCAATTGCTGTGCAGAGCCCTCAGTTTGGGCTCCAGGACCCACTGAATTTGGGGTATTTCACACAAAGCGCAGAGAACTGTGTGATAGGTTATTACTCACACTGCTGTTTAGTCTCTCTCAACACAGAGGGGTCAAAGATGGATTCTCAGGACTCAGACTTTCAAAACTGCCCAGCTGTTTTTCACTCAAACAGTTTTCCACAGTGCTCATTTCCCTCCTCAGAATTTTGAGAAGTGCCCATATTTTCAAAAGGATTTTAACTCTCAGCAGCTTCATTAGGGATGGGAAAAGCTGGATGATCAATGCTTCTGGAAAGTAAGTACCTAATTTGGAGCTGCCATAGAGAATCAGAGACTATAAGGTTTGGGTTGGAAGGGACCTTAAAGATCATCCAGTTCCAACCCCCTGCCATGGGCAGGGACACCTCCCACTATCCCAGGTTGCTCAGAGCCCCATCCAACCTGGCCTTGGACACTTCCAGGGATGGGGCAGCCACAGCTTCTCTGGGCAACCTGTGCCAGGGCCTCCCCACCCTCACAGGGAAGGATTTCTGCCCACGCAGCTTCAGGTGCAGCCCAGCACACGGGGGGTTTCTGGGTGCCAGCACACACAGATGGGTCATGTTGGGGCACTGAAGACCTCCCTCCCCATCCACCACCCAGCAAAGTCCCAAAGCCTTCACAGTCCTCCTCAGCCACTCTCACTTTTCCCCATGAATTTCACTTTTACCCGCTGCAGCCCCGGTGAGGCAAAACAGAATTTTGCCCGTGTGCTGGGGGAGATTTAGGCTGGTTTCCAAGCTCACTACCACATCAGGAGAGAGGTCTTGCCATGATGCTGAAAGTCCAAAACTTTTCCTATCATCAAAGTGAGTTTTCAGCAGAAAAAGGGGGTCAGGTTGTCTCAACCCACATGCCAGTGTGTGTTCAACCAGGTTTTGGAACAGCATGACTCCAAGCAGCCCTTGGCTTTGTGACTTTCAGTCAGACCTAAACTTGCTCCACCACAAGCCTCCTAAAGCTTCAGTGTCATCCTAAAGCACACAACACCACCAGTCCTTGGGGATCCTCCAGCAGGGAACAGTGTGTGCAGCAACGTCTGGTTACTAAGGGCAAAATTAAAAACCCAGTGGCAGCTTTAGCTCTACATTTCTTTGCCTCTGCTGATTTGGCTGCATTGCTTCATGCAGTTTAATTTTTCTGCATGAAAAGTTACAGCCATTTTTAAGACATATAATAACCATACTTCAGCACCTAAAGGAACACATTTTATTTCAAAACCCTTTAGAGCTGTATATTATTTGCCAGAAGCATTAAGCCTTACAGCTCTGTTTGTGAAAGAGGTATTAATTTTTACAGGTTTTCTACAGAATTTGTTCATAAAGATTTCAGAACCTACCATAAACAGGCCAAGAATCACACTTTATGTCTTCACTAAACCATTTTTCATCACTTAATAACTAGCTGACCCTCAGGTAAGCCTCCCAGAAAACCTGATGCATGGCATTAAGGACACATGGTGAGGTGTCACTTCCACATTTTATAGTCCTCAGAAATGATGAGGCAAAACAAAGGGAAAAAACCTACAATATGCAATGCACATACATTTGCCACCCCACCCCTTGAGTGAATCTGGTCTCTCCAGCCTCCACTGACCTGCCTTCCCTTCTTGTACACAAAGTCACTGCTGCCCAGCCACGGTGAAACTCCACCAAACTCCACCTCCTCCTGACATTCTGCAGATTCTGTTGATTTTGCCTATCCCCAAAACCACAGAGCAGTGTCAAGCATGGCTTCCATGCCACAGACATTAGGCAAAGTTAAAAAAAAACCCAACATCCATCAGCATGGCAGCCTTGAAGGTAAAAAGCATCACGGGAATCAAGCCTTCTAGCTGAGCTACATCTGTAAGAGGGATATTGATTCCTAGAAAAGCAATGGCCTCTGGAATCACATTAATGCACAGGGCTCATGATGAGGGAGAGAATAAGGGGGAAAGAGAAATGGTTCATGCCACAGAATTAAGCTCTCAGAATGACCTCCCCTTTGGTCTGACAGTGCTCTACAGTTGCTTCACTGAAGACATCTGTGACTGACACAAGTAACTTTCCTAAGGGTTAAATCATTTTTTCCTCTTGAAACCCTTCTTTTCTCATAAACCACTGGTTAAATTACTGCTCCAGCCTGCCAGACAGCCACTGCCTCATTAGCTCTGCTAATCAAAGTATACCTCCAGAAGATATTTCCAACTGTTAACTAGACAAAAGAGCAGCTAAGAGACAAGGCTGAGAAACAACACCATTATTTCTAATAGTCATGGATGAAATTTGGTTCTTCTGGATCACCAAGGACCCAAAGAAACCAGAGAAAAGGCAGGTCCAACCTTGTTCTCAACCCTGTTCTAGCAGTGGTCTTACTGGTGCTTCTGAGCACTATGCACCTCTGCTTGCAGCCAAGGGCTGGAAGAAAACGCTACCCAACTTCTTGCTCAGCTGGAGCTGAGGCACTGAGCTCCTGGCATTCATCTGGTCTAGTAAAAGGTGTCCCTGCCATGGCAGAGGGGTTGGAACAAGATGATCTTTTACATCTCTTCCAACCCAGGCCTTTCTATGACTCTAGTCCGTGAAAGCTTGCAGCACAGACACACACTTTTCACGATGCATTCCACGCATTTCGTTTCAATGAGCAACACATTTCATGTGAGAATCACAGAGGCAGGAGCAAGTTGAGCTTATTACAGGTAGTTTTTAAAACCAGCTTGTTCAAGAAGGCTCAGCAAAGGGAGCCAAAAGACTCTCACTGATGTCAGTGGACACTGGCTCAGGAAAATTGTAGCAGACAATCTGCAGGAGTCTGCAGATACTTTGCAGATTAAGTTTTGCACCACTGAGGGCTTTTTCAATTGATGCCCAGCACTGCATCCCAAGACATAGGCAGCTTAAATTCAAGGATGTATTTCCTTTGCATGCCCTTGTTCTCATTGCCAAACAACCAAATAGCACCGAGCCACATGACAAACCTGTAGCTCACCCACTACTCCTGACATGTTGCTTCATCTTTCAGACCTGACATATGCTGTAGTTGCACGGTTTGACTAAAACCAGCTATTTGAAAGATCAAATAGCACCCAGAGAAAGATGTGCATTTTAATTCACACAGGCTAAATCAGCAGTATTGGACAAGGCAGATTGGTTCCCTAGTCTGGAATGATACAGCAGGGTGCACTTAGTAGGAAAGCAATGATTTTACCTTTTAATTAACACAGCAAGGGATTATAATGTTCTTTAAAGGTGCCAGAATAACAGCACTACTGAATTAAGTCCTCCCTTTGTCCTTCAGAAAAAAAAAAAAAGCCTCTTTAGGATACAAGTAGTATATTTTGTAAACCCCATATTTATTTCTTTTTGGAATCTGAAAAAAAAAAAAAACCCAAAAAAAAAAGGGGGAAAAAAGGAACAGAAAAAAGCTTCAAATAACCGTGAAAATTATTCAAAGTTAAGACACACTGATTGAAACAAAAAAGAAGCTGGTTGCAACATTTTCAAGTCAATTCATTTTTAGGATGCAATCTAGGTATGAAGCATTTCCAAAAATACACATCATTACTTTTTCCAGGATCTTTTCTCACAAATGTTTCCAGCCAACTTTCCCCAATCTGTCTCCGTCAAATAAGGTCACACCTGAAAACTACATGCATGCTAATTTAATTCTGGGTGAAGGAACTGACAGTGGCATTAAAATCAAGCTTTTTAAGGCAAGCAAGGCATAACATTTACATTGATATAAGGATCAACAGGACAAGGGGCAATGGCTTCAAACTGACAGAGAGTAGGTGTAGATTGGATATTGGGAAGAAATTGTTCCCTATGAGGGTGGGGAGGCCCTGGCACAGGTTGCCCAGAGAAGCTGTGGCTGCCCCATCCCTGGAAGTGTCCAAGGCCAGGTTGGATGGGGCTTTGAGCAACCTGGGCTAGTGGAAGGTGTCCCCCCGGGGGGAATGAGATGCTCTTTAAGGTCCCTTCCAACCCAAATCACACTATGAGTCCATGATCTTTTTAGAATCTTTTCAGAATCAAGATTGAGAAAAACTCACACAAAATATCAAGAACTACCTCAGCCACCAAGGTGGTTCAAAACCTAAGCAAAGCACAGAAAATGACATCTTAAGGTAAAAGGTTAATTAAGTCTTCATGCAACTAAGCCTAAAAATACATCACATTTTGCAAATTTGCTTTGACAGTTCAACACTTGTCATATATAATTCCTTACTTGGCAAGTAGTGTGACTGAAATAACTGGCTCTATTTAAGAAATAAATATTAAACATGGAAGAAGGCTTCAGGTTGCTGGTTGAACACCTGGTTGTTTCAATTTCGAGGTGCAAAACTCCAGACAGGCTTCCCACAGCCAAGACTCACCACATTCTTCCACCTATCATTAATGTATCTCCCAAATTCCTGACTACAGTTTTTTTAATTGGTCAAACCAGTCAAGAATGAAGCTCAGCAGTTCCCTACAACTTCACATTCCAGGAACCAGATGTTGGAAGTTTTTGTTGTTCCTGACCTGGAACAAGGCAGCGGCAGCAATGGAAAGGCAGTATAATCTACCTGTTCCCAAATTTATTCAGCACTGATTTTCCCATGGAAATCACGATTTTTAACAAAACTAAAAGGCAAGACCTGTCATGTGAAATACATAAATCCTAACCAAAATTCTTCCATAGAGATGCCACCTTCTATCTACTACAGCTGAAGTATAGGAATTACATGACTTTTCCATTTGGTCAAGCCTCCTTTCAAGTCTCTTTTTCCCAGAATCTGAAAATATTTCTGAATTGGCATAGTTATTGACAAGATATCGCTGTTAAATAAACATTTAATATTATTCTGTGCAAATTTACAATAAGATAGTGACGAAAATTAAAACACGCAGAGCCCAAGCTGGTATTCAGCAGCACTTTCCCACATTAGGGTTCCAGGATCACACCCCTAAATTGGTAACATTTAAACATATTCCTTTAAACCAATAACCAATCTCAGGCATCATGATTGGCTGTCAGTGTTTGTCAAAATTGGAGTTTAGAGCTCTACACTTCAAAGCTCTAAGCTCAAAGAATGAAATACCTGTTCCTACTGATTTAAGCTAATGCCCAGACCTTTGTGATCACTGACTGGATGCTTTAAAGAAAAAAAAAACCAAAAAAACAAACCAACAAACAAACATGAAACCCCAAACAAAACCCCACAACTTTTATAAACTCTCAAACTTACCATTTACTTCCATACATCTGCAGTATACACACAAAATCACAACAGATACAATCTTACCTTTTTGTTTGTTTGTTTAAAGAGCATCAATGTAATGAGTTTTGCAACTCCAGGAATGTAATTTTCCTTAAAAAAAGAAGCTGTGTAAACCTGCACATCCCAAGAGAATTAATGCATTGGAGGGACACCTCCAATGTTGTAAGTATTGGAACTGCTGCAGTCTGGAGAGATATGGAAGGGTGGGTTCAGACCTTCTTTAAAGGCAAGAAGTCACCCTCACCCCTATCTGACTGAAGGGAGGGTTCCTACCATCCTGAAGGAGGGCAGGGAACAATCCATCAGTCTGTATTCTATGGGAGTTATGAACAAGAAAACACTTCCCAAAAAAATATTAACAGAACATTCTGATTTTAGAAAATGCCAACACGTTTTCCAGAACCTCAAAGAAACCCAGACTTACTTAATCCTTTTTAATGGCCTAAGAGACCTGTACTGTAAGCTAAAAGAGACAGTAAAAAACCCAGACAGGTAACCAACAAAACAAGGAATTTGTTCCAACAACTCGGTTTTCTAACAGAGAGAGTATCTGTGTGAAAGGGGAAGGAAACCCTTCAACAGAAATAGAAGGGAATTAAGGATGAAACACGAATTTATGGGTAAGGAATATGAGTAAAAACATTGAATGCAATGTATAATCAGGATTGGGCAGAGTGAGAACTCAGAGGAACCACATCTGCATGTTCCATGTTGCCAATAGTGTGTCTGGAGTCAAACTGTGTCCAGAGCCATTTAAGAAGAGAGTCTGCAATGCAGTCTTTCAGGGACAAAAAAGGAAACCATAACTCCAAGTGCCTGAACATACAGTCTTTCCTCCAGTGCTGTGGAGGGACTGTAGCCAGCTCCAGCAGGACTTAGTGTGCACTGCATTGCAGGAAAGACTTCCAGAGGTTTGCAGGAAAATCTACTGGCAGTGATGGAGGGAAGATCAAGAGAACCAAGCATAAAACTTCCTGGTTGAGAGATGACACTGACAGTCTAAACTTGCGTGAACCTCAAAAGAGGAAAACATTATGAAGGATGGCCCATTCCTGCAGGGCATCTCTGGGAGTGACTGGGCAGAAAGATGATTAGAAAAACTCGAAGCTGGGAAAACACCTCCCAGAGAAAACACAAAATAATTGTTTCAAACAAGACAGCTCATCCATTTTGGTGCTGTGAGCCAGCTGGCTGGCAACACCAGCTACATATTAATACAAAATTTGCCGTCAGTCAGTCTCCTGGACCCTCAGCCCACACGACTGTCACACCTCTCTTCCACACACACAGGAAAACTAAACTGCCAAGTTTCAGCACCTTCCTGGCATGCTCATTCTCCAACCCAGCTGAAAGCCAAGGAACAAAAGCCAGTGGCATTTAGGATAGTCCTGAGGTTAAAGAAAGGGTATTCTAAGCTGACCAACACATGCAGAAGATCCTCCTCTGGGCTTCCTTCTGGTGCTTTTCCAATTGGGGCACCAGTAACATCTTATTCTCCCTGTCAGTGAAGTGTTAAGATAACTGATAAACATCTGGGCCACTGTGCCCAGGCAGATGTTGTTTGAACTTGCTTGGGATGTTCACTGCAGGGAATACTGAGGCTCAGAACCAAATCTGAAAGTTCAGTTGCAAATAAAAAAAGGAGCAGCAACACCAAGGCAGTGACCACAAGTCACGAAGGTTCCTTTTTACCCAATCTTCTTAATGTACCCCGCAATACCTTCCTGTACATGGGTTATGTGTGAATAAAGAACCTTGGAAGAGTAATGAGATGTTCCATAAATTATTTCCAACCTAAAGAAAGCTGACTGCACACTGGAATAACAGATTTTGCTGTTTTTCTCACCTCCATCCTGAAACTTGCTCAGCCTTTCGAAGTAGGACGATATAGGAACTTGAACAATATCCAGGATTGCCAGCAGCGTCCGGGTCAGTCTGAGGAGCTCACTAAAACTATAAAAGCCAAAGTATATGAGGTTTCGAGCCAGGTGTACCACCTATGAGAAAAAGAAATCAAAAATGAAGGAAGTACTGACAACCTTTGTGGTGTTCAGCTGTGCAATCCACGTCTTACACATCAGGTTCCACAGAGATTCAGATCTCGAGTACACTCAACTCAGCACAAGTCTCCCCACTGATTTAAGTGGGCCTTGGACTAAGGTGACATCAAATGTCTGTCAGAGTTACACAAAAAGAATTTTGTGTCCAGTCAAATTACAGCAGACAACAAAACCAAGGTGAGATTCAGGAAGGCTTGGAAGGATACAACTGCATCTGTGAAAATATTTAAGGTCAAGAAGAAAGACTCCAAGAAATTATTTGAAGAGGCAGCAGCTGTGGGGAAGATGGAAGTCAGAAGAGAGGTGGTTGTGGTAAGAACAGAGATGATTTCAGGTGACAAAGCTTGGGAGGTGAGTTAGAGGAGGAACTATAAAAGCTGGAAGCATTTCCCCTTTATTCAATGTTATATGAATCTAGAAAATTTAGGCCTATCTAAAGTTTCTGTCAGGAATTTCACACAATATTTAAACCAAAGCATTAGGTTATTTTCTTCAGTGTAATGTCTTACAGAGAGAATAGTACTTACTTATACTGAAGAATCTTTCACTAATGTAGAAAGAAAGAGAATATGGCCATTCATCCCCCCACCTATCCCTTCTCCCTCCACTGAAATGCAACCAGCTCAGGAGAAGGTGGGAAGGTTTGGAAAAATACAGTTGTTTGACAGCAGCCAAGAATATAATTTTCTGCAGTACCACTCGCCACCAAGAACACTGAAATTAGGAACTGGTGCTTCTTCGGGCTATTTTGCACCAACATTAATTCTGCAACTGCCTTTATTTTGAAATATGTCAACTTCTCTGAAATGTGGAGTACTGTAAGTAGGATGTAGATAGCTGAGAAGTACCTCAAATGTAAGTTTATTTTTCTCTTTGTCTCCAAAAGGAAAGGGCTGATTCACAACTTCTTTCAAGTACTCTTCTACAAATTCCATAGTTAGTGCAAACTTGGTCTTCATTTCATTCCTCGAAGAGTCAGTGAAGGAATCATACCTACAGTGCAAGGCACAGGAAAAAAGGAAAACTAAGCAACTATAAAAACAGAGTGAAAAATAAAACCTTCCCATGGAAGTAACAATAAGAAGCATCCAAGAGTAACAATAATTAACAGTTCTGTGCTCTGCAACAGAAACACTTTGTCAACATCAGACATCTACAACCACTTTGCCCCGAGACCAGCCCTACAAAGTGCTTTGAGCTTTAGTCTGAAACGCTTTCAACTCACTCATGGATGGTGATCTTGGTAGGAATTTCAGTCCACAATCTGGCATATTTGACAGGCACCACAGATTCCTGAGGGTCTCTGTCCACGTGCATGTGCAGCATCAGCCGGCAGAAGGAAGCCCGGAGGTCGTAGGGGAGGCTTTCATCAGACATGCACCGTAGGATCAAGTCTACGGAGAGCTGGGCAGAAATCTGGTTGATGGCGAGATATTGGCGGTCCAGGCACATCCTTGCAAAGAGGTTCAGCTGGTACCTTAAGAAAAAGAAAAGGTAGTAATGTGGTGTTCAAGGAAAGCAATTGGAAATGAAACGCTGTCCCTCAAAATCTTGTTTTACAAACCTAAGATCAGCCTTGCTGCTGTAAAGCCTCAAAAATGACAAGAGTGACTTTGTTAAAGAAGGGATTGACTTGCCATTAAAAATGTTAATGTCAGGATCCAGCCCCCATGAAGACTGGGCTCCCTCTGGAAGCCAAAGGAACAAAGGAAGGTTGAAACACTTGGACTATTTGTTTTCAATCGGTATAAAACTGTTCTATTATCCCCTTTCCCCTCTAATCCTCAAGACCCTCAGGACACTCCCCCCTCAGAGCATGCCTTGCTTCCAGGGCAGCACAAGCTAAAATTAAAGCCCAGGAAATAAAAAGTGAGAGGCAAAATGACAGAGACACAGAGAGCTGTGGTGAGCAGAGGAAACTCTGGATTTGCTTGGCAGAGACAGTAGAGGCTGTGATGCCTCCTGCAAGAAAAACTTGAAACAAACTTTTAATCTGTTTCTGGCATGACCTGGTTTCCTTTTTTGATACTGGCAAATGAAGTGGCCAAGAACAGCACTGGGGGTTTCAGGGAGTTTATATTTTCTCTGAATAAGCATTTTTACCTGTAGTAGGTAAGAACTTCTAAATCAGCTTTTGTGCCCTCCTTCGCCTCCTGAGCCAGATGCCTGATGGCTTTGCCATGAGGCTCCTTGTTACTGTCAATCCAGTAAAGCCACACTTCCTCTTCATCCATGTCATCTGAGATGACTGGGCATTCCAAGGGATTGTCCATTTGTGTTGAAACCAGCCTGCAAACACAAACCATTCACAATGGAGCCACCAGCAAACTGCTATGGATATAACAACAGAGCAGGCAACAAAAAGGTGCTCTGCTCCAATTACAGGTGCTCACTTGGTCTGAATGAGAATGTCAGCATTCCCTGGGCTCAGCATAAACTTGCAGATGAGTTCCTGAGTTACTGGTATTGCTGTGGTGTTGGATACACACAGGTCCGACAGATAATCCAAGAATCTGCAGGTAAAACATCACAGATGCAACAGAAAATGAGATTTAAAATACTACTCAGAAACACTGCAGTAGAAATCCCTAGCAGCCAGTACTAGAGTGTGGATGCTCAAAGGAGCACAAATCACAATATTTATTGACATACAACATTTGCCAATTCATACTCTTGCAGCTCACAACAGAAAAAGATGAGTAACAGCTTTGGAAGCCACCCTGAGCAGTGCTGAACAATCAGTCAAGGAGAGAAAAGAAAAATGTCCCAACTGTGAGATTTCTCAGCAAATCAAAGGTCAAAGGGTTGTGCCAGAACGTAAGAGCAGCCTGAGGCTGCCTGAAGTTTGGCTGGCAGGGGAGCAGCTCACAACAGCACCATCCTTGTCAGGAACCAAAAGCAAGAGCACACACCCTCACCCATCACCCAACACAAGCAGCAAGAAGATGTTCCTTGTGCTGGAGACAACCATGTGCCCTCTGGGGAGCTCCACTGGACTGGAGGAGCCCACAGCTACACCTTCCAAAGCTGCCTTTTAAAATCTCTCAGGTGACACAGCCAAGAATTAGTGAAGAATGAATCACATGGGTTTGAGTTGGAAGGGACCTTAAAGATCATCTAATTCCAACCCCCCCACCTCCATGGACAGGGATGCCACCCACAGAACCAGGTTGCTCAGGGCCCCATCCAACTTGGTCTTGAACACTTCCAGGGAACTCCAGGCAACCACAGAGGAGTGAAGATCTGGCAGGACCTGAAGACAGGACCTCTGTATTCAAAGAGGTCATTCCATGTAAAGCACAAACAATGAAGCTTTGCAGGGAATTCAGTTTCCTATGAATTTTTCCTCTCAAACTTCGGTCTTCTGATGTTTAACAAGGTTCAGGATGAGGCTTTCCTCATAGCTGGGACATTCATGAGGTATCTGGTTTTGTCTCTTTTCCGTGGATTCCTCTGTGTGCATTAACAGTATTGCAGCCTTTGCCTCACTGGGATACTAAAAGGGCCTGTTCCCTCTACGTAGGTTCTTCTTTCCATGACATTCCTGGGAACTAAGTATCCCTGAGCCCACCACTCCTCTAGCAAATGTAGCCAAAACTGGGCAAGAGGCTCAAGAGCTGCAGGGGAGCAGATATGAGCAGGCACACACACACACATACATTCCATTTCCTTAGAAATCCAGGTACAAACTTTGACCATCTACTATTAGCCATAAAAATAGATTTTCCAGTTACAAAAAAATAAATCCATTTCCTTTATATTCTGACTTAAAGCTAATAAAAAAAATAAAATTCAACTGAGTGAAGTTCAAGGCCAGAATTTTTCATTTGGAACAAAATCTGGTCTAGGACACGTTTACTGGGATCTTCACTGCTCTGGGTCTGACCTGGAATCAGAACCTGCAGGAAAACCAGTATTAATAAAAGCTTTGGAAAAATTGCCATCTGTGTAATTTACACCAAGATTATTATTGGCAGGGGAAAAACCACAAGTGGCAGTTTCACAGAGGAGAAATTGAACTTTCTGAACAATCTGAAGGAAGACCAAATTTCCAAAACGGTCCTGTGAAGTATAAACTCTCTTTTCAGTAAGTCCTAGTTCTGAAACACAGATATGGTCAAACCCCAAGACTGACAGGTACTACTGCTGTTTTCTATGTGGGTTTTTCTGTTTGCCACATCAAAACTGGGAGAAAGAGACACCAGAGCAATGAGTAGCAGGGAGATTCCCAGCTACTGCAAACACAAAAACCCATCAGTAGAGAAAAAGAATGTTATGTGGACCACATCAAACCTTGGCTCTCGATTTCTCCTGAGTAAATTCACAAATGTCTCTATTTCTTTAGCTGTGATGTGTTTCTCTAGCAGTTTTCTGTTGTTGTGCAACAAAGCTGTGATGGTGTCTTCTGCCAGAATATCATAACCAATCTGGGACTGCATGACACAGAAGTTCTTAGCAATATATTCCTGAAAAAAAGGAAAATTCCCACGGTGAACTGCTGAGCAGTAATGTTTTTCTTTTAGAACCAGAGGCATTCAGCCCAGTTAATCAAAATAACCCTGAAAACTTTCCTCTCTGAACAAAAGAACATATGAACACCTAAAATATGTACACCCCAAGAAACAGACTCCATATTAGGGATGGACAACTCTTCTTATTCTTTCATGTACCAGAGGAATTTTGTATATATTTCTGTGGATTTATTCAAGAAACGGCAGCTAATTTTTTTTTAAAAGGAAAAACAAAAGGTTTTTATATTGTTTAAGAAGCTTTTTTCCCTGAGTTTTCCCTCCTTCCTTTCTCTCTCTCCAACACAAAAATATTTCTGTAAAGCATTAGAAAGAAAACAAAGAAGCCACACACAGCAGCTTGAGCTTTTATCTCTAGTCCCTTTAGTCCATGTTCCAAAATCGTTTTTGCTCACAGGGAGTCTCCAGCAGTGGGAAGTCAGGCTACCTGACAGAACAAATTTGCTCTGATTCACTGCCACCCCTCTGCAAACACAGAAACAGAGTTTTGCAGACTTCCCACTTTATAGTCCAGACTCCAAGAGAATATTTTTAATAGCAGGAAGCTCATGAAGGAAGCAATGGACCTCAGTCTCAGTCTGAGCCTGCAAAAGTACAAGGTGAACTTGTGATATTCATTGCTGAACTGTCAGTTCATACATTACTAACATACAAAAAAAAAAAAAGGCCTTTCACCACAGAATCCCACTTGTAAGTGCAGAGAGAGATGTCAAATCCAGGATACATAATTATAGGAGTCAGGAGGAAAATTATCCTCAACACCACTGACCTGGTTCTTCCTATAGTCCTGTTGGGAATGTCTGAGAACTCTGTAACACAATCTCAACACATATTTGTAGGGAGCATATCTCTGGTCACCCAGGTCTTCAAGTCTCAGCATTGATCCTTCGCCTTTGTCCTTAAAAGGAGCTTTGAGAATCCCAAATATCTGCTCAAAATCAAAACTGATGACAGTGAAAACCAAACCCAGATTTTTGCTAAACTTAAACTACACAGCCCTGACTAAATCCAAGTGGGGCCATAGTCTGAGACATCACAGCTTTATGCATTTGTGTTCAGCTTCAGATTTCCCACCAACCTGACTGACATTGCTTTCTGTATTTCTGCTATCCCCAGTTTAAAACATTGTTTGTTAAGTGCCTTAATGTCGGATACACTAAGGATGAAAAAGGAAGAAAATACTGACTGCTGTCCAATTTCACCCTTTCCCCTCCTCCCCTTTTTTTTTTAATTATTTTTTCTTAATTATTTTGTTTGCAAACACAATTAAGTTATTAGCACAGCAGGACGTACCTGAGCCAATATGTTTTGCTCCCTCATTAGTTTCTGTCGTTCCCGGTTTGGCTTGGTAACGATCACATCCAAAACTTCCTGCCCGTTATTAGGCACATCAGCCACAAAGAAAATGAGATCTTCCAGTAACTTGGTTACAAACCTGGGATGGAGGGACAAATCATTATTACATACAGTCATTCAACACTTGCCAGGATTCACTAAGAATGAAAATCATGTTTATAACAAGCTTTACCTGGAAAAATGGAACTTCCATCACTGCAAAATTAAGCTTGGCACGTACTTAAGGATTCCAAGCCTTGGTTCAGCAGAAGCTTAAATCAATCATAGGGCTGTTTACCAAGGCATTAAACAACAACCAGAGGGAAAGCAGGAGAAAAATGCAGGATGCTGGATTGATACACAGTATTCAGAGATGCAAAATCTATACCAGCTGGCCTCAAGGCCCAGGAGCAGTAAAAAGAAACTTAAACAACCAAGCAAGGATTTTTATGCTTTATCATGGGTCCATGAAACAAGATGATGGACTCAGTAGAGGAATAAAAACATTCTGCCACTAGATAATTTCCCTACTGACCTAAGAAACTGTTTCATACATATAATTTTTCGATTATATATAATTCATATATAACTGTTTTCATATATATACTGAGCCAAGAAAGTCTCAGCCCATTGATGGAGAACAGCAAGGTACGTGTGTCCTCCCCAGGAAAAAATAGCCAAAAAGGCAGATGTAGACCGAACCAGAGCAGAAATAAACTGCTGGGACTCCTCTTTATCTAAGCAGGGAAGTGATAAGACAGTAAATAGATGTTTGGGTTTGTTTGTTTTGGGGTTTTTTTACTCAGCTTTTCCAGGCTGAGTACCAACACCCAGGCCATTACTGTTATGATATTAAACCATCTGGACTAATTGCTACTGGAAACTGATTGCAAAAATCCAGTTTTATCACCAAAAATTAACATCTTCAGGGGGAAAAAAAAAGGACCTGTGTATGATGCATTACAGGTTCCAAATTAACACTGCCAGAGAAGCTGTCTTATATCCAGTTTAACCACAGGCAGGTGAAGACAAATAGTGAACTTCATCACTGGCAGTGGGATATATCTGGCTACAATAAAACCCCTTAATTCAGGGGCAGGTGGGAACAACAGACATGCCAATAGTGGGAATGAATACAAGGGGTAAACCCCAAAATTATGTAAGAGAGGAAAAGAGAATGGGGGGAAACAGAAATAAGAAAGGAAAGGTACTTATTGGGGCAGCTTCTCAGTCACACTAAAACCTCCTCCTGAGGCTTTTGCAGCACAAATATGAGGTGAACATGAACTTCACACAGATCAGGAGCCCTGCCCTGCTGCCTGTTGTATAGATGGCCTTCTTGTGCAGGAGAATCAGATGCAGTGACCCCTCATATTGCAGCTCAGAAGTGGTTTATCCAAGGAAATTAAGACAAACACATTTATCCGTTTATTTATGTGGTCAGTGAGCTGGGGAAGCGCTGTTTACCCCCATTTTACAGAAGAGATGCACAGATCAGCCTGGATGCTGTGGCAGAGGTGGGATCTAACCCCAGGCTCACACTCTCAGCACTAAAGTGTCCTCTCCCAACTGCCTCTGCATCCATGAGGATATCACTAAATTACATTATATTGTGACGTCACAATGTCATGAGTAAGCAAACATTAACTTAGGAGGGGAAAAAAAACCCCAACTCACTAACCTCCTTTCATTCTGGGTTATTGTTCCATTCTCCAGCTTTTTAACTGTTGATGCTAAAACCTTGTTTGCATCATTGGCAAAGTCCAAGTCTCTGACCTCAGACAGAGGAACCGACACAATGGCAAAAGCTTCCTTGTCCTCTTTGGTTTGGCACGTCCCAATCTGCAACAATTTTTGGTTTAATGTGGGTAAGCAGTCCTCTTACCTTTATCCTGATTATTATGCATATTTTATACATTACAAGGGAGGTCACTGGTAGAGAGGTTAAGGAACAAGCTGGGGGTTTTAATCCCAAGACACAGGTGTTTACCTTTAACATCACAGGCCTCTCCTCATCAGTATCTATCGGAATGCTGGTACTGGTGACCCAAGTGTTAGTGCACAAATGCCTCAGTCGGACATAGGAGTTCCTAAAGGAGGACAAAGCAAACAACAGGCAGAGCTGCAACAAGAACAGCATCTTGGGGATTATGCAGAGTGCTGGTTTTTAAGTAGGAGTAAAATATTCTTTAAAGAAAAAAAATAAATTAAAAGGGAGATGTGATAAAATCCCATCGGAATAGAAACACAATTCGCGAATAAACCCAATTCTTTCATTGTTTCCTTTTCTGCAGAATAACGACCCCCTTTAAGCTGTCACAGCACAAAAGCCAGAAAGTAAAGCTGACCATGGTTTCACAGCTTCACCAAAATGATCTGCAAACCCTGGATCCAGGGAGCAAGCATTTACAGCACCAGTTCTCAACCGAAAATCAAGTGAACAAAGAGCAGACATGAGATCCTTCAAAATCCTTTCCATATGATAATCTGTGGTATTATCAAAAAGCAGAGCTGAGAAATCAATTGCAATTTTCACTCCGAATTTTACTTTTCAAATGTATTCACTGTGGTCTTCGTTCACGGTCTCCCTTTCGCGCTGATGGGCTCTGAGTACTCAAGTAAGCAAATTATCTGGCAAAACTTAGCATAGCAAACACACTTCAAAGCCACATACAGCAGTATTTGTGGGCACCCAGCTTTAACATCCACCCTCATAACAACCAGCCCCAAGTGTCTGCAAGCCCATTCAGTCACAGCCAACACCCTGTGACTTATCTAGCCCATCTCAACTATGCAACACAGCTGAAAATTTCAAATATTGACAATTAAACCCCAGAAGCCACTTGCTGAATTCATCTGAATAACAAATGCCTTCGGTGGCATCATGATCTGTCAGGGAAGCAGGAACCCAGTTCACCACACACGTTATTTTGTTGGGAACAATCCAGTTAGATCTATTAGGAGCACAGGTTTTTTTTCAAGGCATGCACAGAGTTCAGTTCTGTCCTCACATGTATCTGTGCGATATTTAGCCCATTATTTTTCTCTTCACAGGCTCTCTTTAAGTGTCACTTGTTTTATCCTTATAATTATTTTACCCAGTCACAGCAGCAGCATCATGTTTTATACATCCCTTGTTTACCCGTGAACACCCCTCAAATTTCAATGGGAGGATAATACTTGCTCATGTTTGATTTTTTTTTTCCCTGCTTTACTCACCAGCATAATGCCAGGGAGAAACCCTGTCAATGCAGCACTATTTTCTGCCCTTTTTTCATTCCCCTTTTTTTTTTTATTATTTTACCTTGGAACCAGGCAATCAGCTCTCTGAAGAGTGGTGGCATCCAGTTCAAAGAGAGATGCGATGTCATTTCCATGTGGCACAGAGACCAAAGTATACATAATCTTCTCCCCTGCCTGGCGCTTCTTCTTTGAAGCAGGAAGGTCGCCTTCTCTCTGCTGATTAGGCACAAGGGTTATTTGCTTGCATTATAAGCCCTCCAATTACCTCGCAGACAATCTGAATTGTAATTTTTTTTCCCTCTCTTTTTACTTTCTAGCAAGAATTTACCACGACTGGCTTTACAGCAGCACAAAGGATGCACTTTGCCCCAGGCACGTGAGGTCTCAGGCAGTCATTAGAACAACAGCAGGCCGTGAGCTACAGAGAGGCTGCAGCACTGGATGTGCTATTACTTGGCACCTACAACTTCAAAAAAACCTGCAGCAGTTGCAGTCCCCTCACTCCCATAAGATGGAACTACACAGCACTGGTTTGGAAAGTTCAAAGACAAGAATTAATGAAAATTAGAATTTTTTTTTTTAAGTAGGGAGGGGATTTAAAAATTAAGCAATTTGCCTACATCCATTGTTGTTTTAGTTAAGTTTGCTCATTTTTTCATCTCTCATGTGGTCAGAATCACAGCAGCACGCTTTCACAGAATCACAGAACCACTTATGTTGGAAAAGACCTCTGAGGTCACCAAATCCAACCTTTGATAGATCACCACTTTGTCAACTAAATCATAGCACTAAGTGCCACATGCAGTCATTTTCTGAACATCTCCAGGGATGATGACTCCACCACCTCCCTGGGCAGCCCCTTCCAATGCCTGACAACATTTTTCATGAAGAAATTCCTCCTGCTGCCCAACCTGAACCTCCCCTGGCACAGCTTGAGGCCGTTTCCTCTCGTCCCATCCAACACTTTCCAAACAGCAAGAGCCAGGATATCTGCTCCACTAAGATCTACCTGTCCTGGGAATGGGGGGACACAAAGCACCAACACAGGTCTGATTTTACCCACTGCAAGGGGAGAAGTTTGTTCCCTTTGAGGAGCTTTCAGAGTTGCTCAAACGAGGGGAGTGAATCTAAGGTGTGATCTTCCTCCCGCCACCTGCTGAGAGTCTGTGGGGATTTTGCGACCAAGCCATTCTCATCTTTAGTTACCCACATGCCTTTGTCTTCACAGACTCTAAATTCCACCTTCCCTAGGCACAGATCTTGGCTTGAAGGAGTAATTCAGAGTCTGAGTCCGTACCCACCCAGCAACCAACAGAAATTCCTGCTGTAAGTCAAAGCTGCTCCTCTGGGGTGTTGAGTTACACGTATTACAAAAGACTAATAACCAATTAAGAGACTGGCAGCCCAAGGCCCTTCATGTACACAAAATATATATCATGGAAGTAGAAGAAAAGAGGAATGAAGAAAGCCAAAAGGGGGGGGGGGGAAATCAAACCCTGGAAACCTGAAATACTATTATAATGATTTATAATGCAGCACTAGGGAAGAGCAGTACAGAGCAATGTAAAAGGCCAGGCTGCACTCAGTTTGCATTAGTACCTTGATTAAAACCAAACTGTAAGGGATAATCAAGGGCAAAGTTTCGATTATCCATGTTGACAATTCAAATTAAGCAACAAAAATCAAGGATGAGTGCAACTATGTAAGAAAGAGCCAGTTATCTCATTTCAAGGCACTTTTTGAATCCTTCCAAAACACCCATTTGTTTCATTATCAAGCCTAAAAAATGCCAGCTTTCCATCCCATTATTTCTATCAAGGACAGAGACAGTAGAAAAAAACTGAAAAGGCACACAAATTGTAAAAAGATCCTTCTAAGAGCTTAACATGTGTGAAAGTCTTACGTTAAATGAAAACTACTTCCTACATTTCCAAGCAAAACAGAAAACTGGAAAACCAGTTTAAAATCCAAGAGGTCTGTAAAGGGGTGAGTAGCACAGGATAGTTTAGAACAGCATCCAGACTTTTTGATATTTCCCATAACTTACATTCTGGTTTCCCAGAAACCACCCACTCCACTATAATTTCCAAAATGAAATGACTGGTATACAAAAAGGCAGGACACTTCATAATTGTATGTGTTTGGGTTTTTTTGTTTGAGGTTTTTGGGGTTTTTTTACTTGGCAGATGGGGTTAAACCACGACACTCTGACAGGAGTGATGTTCACCCTGCAGTCTGGGGCTGACTGACCACTAGTCTCCCCCCAACCGTATAAATCCAGTTGAGCAATGGAATTGGCTCATCAGGCCTAAACCCCACCAACCAGGCTTAACAGCTGTCAAATCAAACCTGGCATAGGAGCAAGATCTGGTGTTTAGTGTAAAAAGAAAGTCCACTTCAACAGGGGGCAAGACAGTGTCTGCAGGCTGCTGACTGCAAGGCCAAGCTTAGCTGAGCAAAACCAGCCCTGCAAAAGAGCTGTGCTCCAGACTGAACTCCACCACAAACCTCAGAATTTGCCCAATTACATTCTTTTAGGATCTGAACCTCACAGCTCAACCTGGACTATGGGCATTAAGAATTAATCATGGAAAAATACCCCATGTGTCCCTCAACTTGGCAGCTCTGAAAACAAGTTGCATACATGGAGCACATGAGAGGCAGGAATACTGTCATTACATGTGAACATGCAGGGATTTGTATTTATGTCTCAATTTATGCCTCAGTCTACGTGCACACACCTGTCTGTGTGTGGGAGAGGGAGAATGCTCAGGCACTTGCACACAGAAAGCTTCTCATGATAAATTAAATTTAGTAAGCAGTCATCAGAATCTGCACTTAAACCCAACCATCATTGAATCAGCAGATGAGTCTGTGTGAGGATGTGAGAAGAAGTGAAAGTATTAGGCTATTTTAAATTAATTAGACAATATGATCAGCTCAGGAGAAGCACAGTGTTCCTCGCCAGATGAAAACAATGTGACATTTGCTCAGGTAAAAAAAAAAAAAGGTATATGAACAGATGCAGCCAGGAAAAATGGATTTAACTGAGAGAAAGGAAGAAAAGAACTGCAAAGGAAATCAAATGTAGAGAGAAGAAAATTTAACTTGAAGAGTATGAAGAGAAAGCCAATGGAACAGTTTCAGAGATGTTGGAGATGTGGTCAGTGACAACCAAGGAAAACACTCCCAAGACTTTATAAAAAACAATAAAACAGGTGAATTACATGAATTACATGGAAGTATGCAGAGGGGGTGCAAGAACTGTTGGTAAAACAGTAAAACATGGATAGGCAGAATATTAACAAATAGTAAATTCACTGAGGGAAAACAAGTACAGTTTTGATTGTCCCAAACTAATCACAGTCTAGTGACGGGGTGTCCCAAGTCAGATCAGATCCATATCCAAGGTGAAGGAGGTGGAATCACCTCACTCTCGTTGTGCACTGGTTAAATCACTCACAAGGATGAAGGAAAAACATGTGAGGAGATTTGTCTTTCTTGAGACTTTTAGCCCAGCAGACAAACCCTTTTCACAGTTCTTAACACAACTTGCTAGTGAATGTGACCTACCCCAAACCTTCATTATTCGTCTCAGTGGGACATCATACCTAAAATTTAGGAGATTTACATGGAGTTTTCCCTACAGAGGGGCCTTCAGTTCAACTGCAAAAAGCAATACAAAACCATGACAGACCCGAAATACCTTTTCTTTTAGAAGCCCAATCTACAATTCCAATTGGTGAAGACACCTCTGGTGGCAGAGAGACAGACAAGGATAATGCCCTGCTCCTGAATGAATACATTAAGCTGCACTACAGATTTCAGCAGAAATTAAATTTAATAGCAGCCAGAGTTCTGAAAATGCCTGTTAAACCCAGTACAATGTGGTATCTCAGTATGTTAACCCAGTTTAGGAGGCTCTCAGAAAACAGGCATTTTCCCAGAGCAGTGACGTGAGCAGAACTGCCCAGGTTAGATTATTTTAAATATTCTATATGGAAAGATAATGGAGTAAATGAATGGCCAGCCCTGCTCCTGCACGTTCCAGAGCCCTGGCAGACGGGCACAGCACAGCAGTAGCCTCCTGGAACACCTTCACTGTTGACTCATTTGTGAGTCATCGCATTTTTAGTGGAGACATCACGTTGCAATCCTGTTGTTAGGAGCCAGAGACATTCTGTAAGAAACAATGTATGCATTTCCAGAGCTGATTCAGACCTGTGTGCAACAGCAGAATAATAATAATGTGCCAGCATCCGTGTCTCCCCTTCTCCCCCAGCCTCTCCAGTGGTCTGACTGCTGGCTTTATATAAGCAGAGATGCTGACATTTTAAAGCTGATGATTATTCTTTTCTTTTCCATGTTTTTCAGGTTGTAATTGCCAGGTTAATCCTTTTAAAAACCCCAATAAATCGTCCAACCCTATTCTTGTTTAAACTGCATCACCTGTGTCCCATATTATAAAATTACAACTTAATTAACTTAGTGCCTGGAAGGTACAATAAAATTTAAAAAATATATATTTCCATTGCTTATCAGAAAAGAAAAATCTCTTAGGTTGGCAGCAAGAAAAAAAAAAGTTAGAATTGCAGAATGTTTGGATTCATAAAGACAGATAAACAGAATTTAAAGGGGATACATTAAGCTGCATCTTGAAGTCCATGGCAGAGCTGCCCAACTTCTTTACAAGAAAAGGAAACACATACCAGTCACAATTCTAAGAAAAACCGCAACAATAAAAGGCAGTTTGGAAGTGGTTAGAATGAGAACTCTCCCAAAAATGAGGACAAATGGAGTTAAGATACCTATCCAAAGACAGTCCTTAATGCAAAGGCACTAACAAATGACAAGTTTCCAGCTGTTTTTGACATGTCCCTGATGTTTGGAGCATTCTTCTGGATGCTATACATTTCTATCCTTAGAAATAACAGCCTACTTTGCAGCATAAAACACACCAATTTTGGATTTAATGGGAGCTGTAACACAAAACACCATATTTTGATGCAAAATATACTACAATCTGCTAGACCTCAAGAGATGAAGAAGCTTTTTCTTGTTTTTGTAAGACCCTTGAATCACAGCAAGGTCTTCCCACTTAAAAAAATCTTCTGGAGCTTAGATGTGAGGATATTAATCAACTCATTGTAAGGCCAAATTTTACCAGAAATAAAAGCAGTGCTTCACAAGACAATTTGGCTGGATTGTCAAGAAGCAGCTCATAAATGAGCAATGAACCACAGTCCCAACACACCTTTAATGCTTGGGAACAAAAGCCCTAATGGCTTCCAGTAATATTTATGATCTCTGGAGCCAAAACCCTTTCAGACTTTTGGGTCATATAAGGCAAGGCAGAAAATATGCACTTATTCAGAGCCCAGGTGTCTGTGCCCACTACTGTGCCACGGAAATTCCTTCTCTGTTGCTGCTTCCAAAAATTCAGTTGCCTGAGCAACTGTGATCAGGACTTGTAAAGCAGGCAGGGAACACGCACAAGAAGCCCTGTCACACCTTTAGGAGTTAAGAGTTGGCACAGATGGCTGTGCTGCCTTTAAAACCCAGACAACAGATATGGAGGTGGTACCAGACTGGCAGAGAAAAGAAAAACACAGAGTCAGTCACGGCTGGAAGGGACCAACAGTGGGGCATTTGGTCCCACCTCCCTGCTCCAGCAGGGTCATCCCAGAGCACATGGAACAGGATTACATTCAGATTGTTCTGGAATATCCCCAGTGAGGGAAACTCCACACCCTCTCTGGGCAATCTGTTCAGTGCTCGGTCACTGCACAGCAAAGAAGTTCTTCCTCATGTCCCGCTGGAACTTCCTGGGCAGCAGTTCCTGCCCGTTCCTCTTGTCCCATTGCTGGGCACCCCCGAGCAGAGCCTGGTCCATCCTCTGCCCCCTCCCTGCAGACACTGACACACATGGATCAGGTCCCCTCTCAGTGTCTCCTCTGGAGGCTGAACAGCCCCAGCTCCCTCAGCCTTTCCTCCTCAGGGAGATGCTCCAGGCCCTGAATCATCTCCGCAGCCTCTGCTGAACCTGCTCCAGGATCTCCATGTCCCTCCTGTCCTGAGGAGCACAGGACTGGACACGGCATGTGCCTGACAGGGCTGAGCAGAGGGGCAATGCCCCCCAGGATCCCACTGGCCTTCTTGGCCCCCAGGGCACAGACTACAAGTCATACAAGTCACACTCTTCAGTCAGGATTCAAGGATTCTCTTCCCGTTTCCCCGCTACCCGGACTACAAATTTTGCTGGGGTAGGGCCACTTCCACCTCCCCCTCTAGAGCAGGTTTACTTCACGGGCAATATTTCAAAATACTGCTTCAGAAACTGAAAAAGAAGATGACTTTGCAGTGAACCAATCAGTCACCAGGCAGAGAAAATACCAAATGATAACCACAGAGCAAGGAAAGCTTGTGTCCTCCAGGTTATGTGCTATTGGATGCAAGACTAACATAGATAACCCTTAAAGAACCCCAAATATTACAAGATTCTTGTACTTTTGAGGAGTAATTCAAAACCCTGTCATTATACCAAAAGGAATTCCTGCACAGGGATCTGAAGCTTCTGTACTCGGTTGCTCAAGGCCAGAATGAAGGTTTAAAATAGCCATTGCTGGCTCATGGCATTTCCAACAAGACTGCAAAGGGGTGAAGGATCCAAAGGGATTCCTACCATCCTGCAAGTGCCTGTAGGCTTGGATTTACACGGAGGTGCTACCAAAAATTGTTAGAAGTTCTTTCACAAAACATCTTTCACAAGAAAGTGCTGAGTGCACAAGTTAAAATTTCCACAGAGACATCAGATTTGATCATCAATCAGCTTTGATTAATTTTTTATTGGGAGTATTCCTCTAACATGATTAATCTGGCCTGGGATTTTAGCTGAAACACCCAGGAAAGATAAGCCACAGTGATAGAGAAGTCACCTTTAACATTCATGCTCAGATTACTCTTGGGCCTTCTTCATTACTCAGTCCAGGGAATATGTAACTATTTGGATGAATAAAAATGGCTACAAAGCTCCAAGGGCCTCAAGTGTCATTCCAATACAAAAGAGAAACAACTGCTGGAACTTCTGTACTTTTGGAAAGGAGAAGTCTCATTTCTCTAGACAGCTTAGCTTTTATTGCTATATTACCTCTATTACCAAATGCCACTGAAGATAAAAAACTAATGTTGTCAACTCCTAAAAAAGTCTCAGTTTTTATTAAAATTGCAGTCCTCAAGGCACAGGATTATGTAAGAACCTTGGGTTTCATTTCATGAAAACTAAAAAAAAATTCTTCCCCCGTGCAGAGAAAAAAAACTTTAAAATGCATCCTCTTAAAGAACAAGAGCCAAGAGGCAGGCAGAAAGAAATTAAACTGAAATTTTTCCAAGAAGATCTCAACGTTTTCAAGGCATTCTCAAGAATTTGATGGAGGAATGACTCTTTTTTGGAATATTTGTTGTCTTAGTAACAATAAGATTCCCCGAAGCTCTTAACTCCACTTCCTTCACAGGTTATAAACCACATGTCTGGCCTTGCCTTGTTAGTTAGAATTAGCCTAACATGCTCTTGATGTTGTACAGGCAAAGGCTCCAAACCCATCTATGTTGCAGCACAGACAGTTTGGATCCTTGCAAAGATGTCCCAGCAGCCACAAAATGTAAATAAAAAGATAGCTATGTCAGGTTGTACTGGGTTAAGGGCNCTTGCAAAGATGTCCCAGCAGCCATAAAATGTAAATAAAAAGAAACCTATGAAGGACTTCCACATGTCAGGCCGTACTGGGTTAAGGGTACAGCATTTCCCAGGTTATATGAAGATATAAAATCCACTTACCAAAGCTTTTCCTTCATTATTACCTTCTGGATAGCGTGGGTTGAGCTGGAAAAGAAAAGAAGTCAATTTTCAGCCCTGAGGAAGCTGAACTCTCATTTTGTGGTACCTATGTACCATATCTTGGCAGCTTTTTGACATTTCATAACTGGGGGGGAGGGTTTGGTTCAGTTCTGTGTGAAGCATCCACGCTGCAAAAGGACAGTGGAGTGTTTAGAAGCAGCACAAGAATGAGAGGATAAGAATTACCAACTCAATTTCTGACTTAGCTGGCTCTGTCCTCACCTCAAAAAAGTGCATTTTGCAACCAAGAGGAATCTCAAATAACCAAAACCAAAAAGGGATGATGAAGAAAGCACAGATAGTTACTATTCTAAACACTGCAAGTCAGTCACCCACACACTTACACACGCAATCACTTCCAGGATTGACCTGGAGCAGATACATCGAGATAAAAAATTAACACTCTTTATGTCTACTGAGATTTTACAGGAAGACAGTGAGCTCAGAATTAACTCAGCTTTGAAACAGGGATGGTAGTGCCACTATGGACACGTCTCATTGCATTGTGGTTCTGCTTAAACATTAGTAATGGAGATAATACTTTCTATGTCATACCAGAATTATCAAGCGTTAATTAATAGCTAAAGCAATATGAGAGGTTTGGATGAAAGACACTTTAAAGTATTTAACATCCTTTAATATGATACTACTTTTGACAAGGGAAATATGTAGACTATAAGATGAGTGATTATGTAGGCAGATACACTCTCAAATAAATAAAAACATACACACCCACTCACTGGCTGCACATGAAACCTTTCAAGATCTGGCTTACATAAAGAAACAATTTTGCCTCAATATTTACCAATATTCCCTGACACAGGATATGCCATTAAAGCACTGAAAATGCTGAGGTTCTAAGTTATATAAGGCAATTTAGTTCTTAAGCAATCACAGTGTTTATACATCTTACAGACAAGTACAGTCATTTTCTTGGCTTGAATTTGGTATTACCAGTCTGGCAGAGCCAGAAGTGAATTGCACAGGGCAAAAATTCATGAATCCCAGTGAAACTTTGCAATATCATATTATCATACATCTAACATTACACAGACAACTTTTGTGAAGAGTTCTTGCTAAGTTTATAAGGTTTTTATTAATAATCATCATTTATACTCCTTTACCCACTCCCTCCCCCCCAAAAAGCCAGCTTCCCTCCATATCACAAGCCTGAAGAAAGGTGGAAAACTTTTAGATATTTTTAAAACTGCCAAAAATACCTTCCCTCTGTGTCTCACCTTGATGTGATAACACAGAAATGACAAAGGTTTATTCTGCCTTCATTTCAATATTTGCATCAGCCACTGTGTTACCATCATCTTAGAGAGCCTGTTTTCCTCCCTGCCATGACACCCATCCCAAAAACTTGCATTTTGCTCCTCCATGACACTCTCACACACTCTCCTGGCTCCGAGTCCCACCTGCTCCTGCCCTACAACAGGAACGGGAGATGAGTGCCCAACAACACACAAGTGGAAGTTACACATATATGTAACTGTTTCTATAGAGTTTTGGTTCCTTCCTAAGTTCTCACACTTCTTTCAGCACTACCTGACACCTTAAAATAACTCAAAATTGCCCATCTGGACAACCAAGCTCAGCTCTCTGCCTTTGGTCCTCCATCAAGACCAGAGAAAATTATCAGGTAATGGAAAGGCCACACTCTGAGGCCTTGCAGCACAGGAGCAAAGAAGGTACAGAAAGGGTAAATTTTACCCTACCTTCAGATTCTGCTGGTTGTAAGAAAGTGAGACAAAGTCTGGGTCACCTCAGGTCTGTCACCAGACTCAGCACACAAATGTGCACTGAAGGTTTAATTCTGAAACAGAATAAACCTACAGGGTTTCACTGAAGTGTTCGAGTTGTCTACCCAGGATGAATTAGGTCCTGAATTCTGATATCTCTCAGCTGCTTGCTTTCAACATAATGATGGTTGGTTTTTTTTTTTACAAAATACAGCTACAACAAGAGAAACTAGAAAAATCTCCCTCCCACAACACTTCTTGCCTACTTTAGAAATCACTGAACAGATTGCCCTCAAATCTCCAAAATAGTTCACCTGTGGACTGAGGGTGAGGGAGACAGAAGGCTCCAGTGAAAAAAAACCAAGTACATGTTTTATGACGGGTTTTCCTGCCCCACTGTTACAGAAATAATAAAACTGAAAATGTGCTGGTTGGAGGAAGTTTTGAGATCCTGACATTAAACCATAAACACGACAGAACACAGGTTTAGGGCTGATGTTCGTGGCCCCATTTTCAGCTGTGCTTGGCAGTTGCCAGTTTTATTTTCCTTTCAGCTGAGGTTGCTGGTGCTGAGGATTTCTAAAAATAATAAAAAAAAAAAATAAAAAAAAAAATCAGACTATTAGCTGTTATCCCATCCTATATTCTCCAGGTAGAGGGAGCATAAATCATGTGGTGGTGTGTGTCATATTACACCTGAGTCCTTCTCAATATCCAAGTACACAATGACCTAAGGACACAGTGACAGGTTTAACACTCCAAAATCTACTGCTTTTTCTGATTTATGTAAGATCACTTCCATGTTCTTCAATAAGACTCCAGAACAAAAGAATCCATGAAAATAACAACATTATTTTTTTTTTCTTGCTGTTAATGAAATCAAGTAAAATTTTTTTGCAGGTGTTTAGAAAGTAAGAATACTGTGCTAAAATAGGCCTTATTAAAGCTCACCAGTCTTCGAGCTTTTTTGTGTCATTGGGTGTGTAGAAGTTGCAATTTACAGAAGTGTAGCTGAAATACAGTACTGAATATTTCTGCAAAATGCCACTGGAAGGTGCCTGCAGTCAATATTCAGTAAGAACAGGATGCATTGCAAACTGCAGAGCTTAGGCAAGTGTGATTGTACAAATCATTACTGTAACAGCTTGATTATACGTTGTTTTTTAAGAGTATAGATCTTTTTAGAGTATATCTTCAACAGATTCTTTTCCAATGCAGAATGATCCAGAAATCCTAATTCTCCACGGCTTGTTTTTCAACAAACTTCGGTACAGTCATTTTTTATCTTTCCATGGGTGGGAAAGAAAAAGTTATCACAAAAGGAGAGCTCAGCCTCCTCGTGGCTGAAAACTAAACAATATGAAAGACCCTGAAACTCAAGTCATGTTAGCATGGAATGGTTTGGGTTGGAAAGGACCATGGAGACCATCCAGTTCCAACCCCTGCCATGGGCAGGGACACCTTCCACTAACCCAGGTTACTCAGAGCCCCATCCAACCTGGCCTTCAACACTTCCAAGGATGGGGCAGCCACAGCTTCTCTGGGCAACCTGTGCCAGGGCCTCACCATCCTCATAGGGAAGAATTTCTTCCCAATATCCAATCTAAACCTCCTCTCTTTCAGTTTGAAGCCATTGTCCCTTGTCCTGTCACTCCAGACCCTTGGAAATAGTCTCTCTCCATCTTCCTTGTGGGCTCCCTTCAGGCCCTGGAAGGCCACAATTAGGTCACCCCAAAGCTTCTCTTCTCCAGGCTGAGCAATCCTAATATTCCCAGTCTTTCCTCACAGCAGAGCTGCTCCATCCCTCTGATCATCTTGGTGCCTCCTCTGGACTCTCTCCAACAGCAAGACTAAGATAATCAGCTCTCACAGCTCCAGTGACAATGATTTATGACACCACAGATGCTTCATCTTTTCTAGTTGCTTGTACATATGAACTTTGACCCCACTCTACACATCCTCCAGCCTACACAGAATCTCCCAAACTCCAGAGAATGGGTCTACCCTATCAATTCTTCTTCCCCATCACAGCACCATGGAAGACATCACAATTTTACACAGTGTAAAACTGTACACACTGAAGTCAGTCAAAGTTTTATCTTTAAAGTTTTCAATCCATAGGACTTGACAGTGTGTAATTTCCTGACATTCTACTATCGTGCAAAACAACTTCTTGC
This sequence comes from Pachyramphus minor, assembly GCA_013397135.1. NCBI lineage: Eukaryota > Metazoa > Chordata > Aves > Passeriformes > Tyrannidae > Pachyramphus > Pachyramphus minor. The sequence goes on along the minus strand of VYXB01001880.1, from coordinate 20,510 downwards.
TAACAGGTTATTCCCGGCTTTAATCTTCACTTTTGCATTTTCAGGTAATAAAATACACTTTACAGTCCAGCAACTGTGGACAAACAGCTTGAAATTTCACATTTATATTGAATGCAGCTTTCTTGGAGAAATGCATGAAAAGTACCCAAACAGGGTATTTTTGGACACTCAATTAAGAAGGAGAGAAAGGAGTTTGAGGAAAGAAACACCCATGCTGGTTTTAATCAAATTTTGTTGACTAGGTAAAGGATATTTAAAGCATCTTGTCGGGGAAAGAATTAGATTGCCAAATTTCAGCTAAATGAGCATTTTAATGACTTGGTTAAAACCTGCATTTACGAAGGAAACCTTGACAAAGAATGAAAGGATCTAATTCAATCCATGTAAACAGCTCCCATTTCATTTGATAACCAGCCTGTTGCCCAGTCAACAAGGACAAGTGTTTCAGGGGGAAAAAGCCAGCACAAAAGAAAAATAATCCACTTTTCAAATCTTTCATCTTCATTAGGCTTGCTTTGTTCTTTGTTAATGTCATACTGATTAGCTTTAGATAAATGCAAAGGACTTTTGCACAATTTCAAAGAGACTTCGGTGGCATTCAAAGGACTTTTGCCATCTTATTAACTTGCCAGAGAAAGACTGGCTATGACTTTACCTTGATAAACTCCATTCAAACCTGCCACAGCACTGGCACAGGGTTCCTGATAATCATCATCTGAGTTTAAAAATCCTTTAGTACAATCTGAATGCTGGGCCACAACCTCGGCCTTCAGCAGCTCCACACCAACCCGCGCTAGATGAGAAAGCATCCTCACATCCCCAAGAGTTATGTTCTAAATGATAATATCCCACATGCCTTTCAGTGGTCATCACAAAAATAACTAAGGATGATTGAATTAGATGTGGCTGATATTTCTACTGTTAAAAAAACCAAAAGCAAACAAAAAGCACACACACACAAAACCCCACCAACAATAAAAATCAAATGAGGGGAGACTTGTAAACCTCCATCAAGCATCACAAATAAAGAGGCCTAAATATAACAGAATAATAGCTTCTCAAGTGGTCTTGAATTAATAAACTAATAAATTAATTAAAAAATAATGCATTTGCTGCTTTGGGACATATCACAACGCTATAGCAGAAGATGTTGCATTTGTAATAACAGAAGTAGTCCTTACAATGACCAGATGACAATAAATGCTGTGTTAATGGCTTTGCACTTCCTTCCTCCTAAAGCCTGTATGTAAACAAACACAGTCCAAATGCAGCCAAGTTAGGTAGGACTGAAAAAGCATTGCTGAACAAGTCTCAGGTCCAGTTGGCTGAGGGAAGAAAAAAAGTTCCTTTCTCCAAGATCCAGATTTACAGAGGTGTTTGCACACCAACAGATGCAAATATTATTCTCAACTTTCACCAAAGTCAAGGCAAAGAAATTTAGCTGCATTCTCAAGATTCTTAAAAACCTTGGAAAAAATCTAGCTCTGCACAGCTTCTAACTCTGCCACTTTAAAAAGCCACATCCAAGTCCGTGGAACAGGTCAGACTGGCTCTGTAAATCAGTAATCCATCCTCCTCCTCTAGTCTCTGGATCTCTTCCATCTCTTCATGCATAGCTGTAAATTATCCCTCACTCCTTACAGAGCTTTAAACAAAACCCCACTCCTGTGAGACAGTGAAAAACAGAAATAAGGCTCACAGTGCTGGGTTCACCCCCTTGCCTTGGCAAACCCTCTCCAATCACGGAGCCCAACAGACAGAAATTAATCTCAGTGCTGTATTAACATTTAATGAAGAGATTGGGAAAAACTGGCTCCAAGGGGGGACTTTGAAGCAGTCTCCAGGTAAGGAGGTCCCGCAGTGCCAAGAGATTAAATGTGTGAAGGCCTGGGTGGATGCTGCCACCTCCTGGTACCTTCTCCGGTTTGCAAACTCTTCTCCTTGAGCAAAAGGTACCTGCACATCTATTAAACAAGGCCATTTTGATCCAGTTATTTGCCACAGTGTTCTAAAGGTCATAGGAACCTCAGAGCATCTGCCACTGTGTTCTCCTCCTCTGCCTGAGCTGCATGACCAGTGGGTGGGTAAATCCTTCTGCCAAGGTTTGCTTCCATGCCACCCCAAAAAATAAACAGTGGTCCCTTTGTTTGCTTCCTAAATACAAATCATCTCTGTCAATACCCAGTTTTCAAAAACTGGATAACAAAATGCCTAAAATATGGACTTCAAATATTCAGTCTCAGCTGCCTTAATAAAACATCCCATGCAGGACTCCCATCTTCCACAGCAGTTCAAGGAGGTGGAGGAAAAGCCCATAAAACTATAAAGTTTCTCCAGGCTCCAAGAGGTTAATCCTGATTTACAGCCTCGAGTTCAAGAACTAATTTCCATTTTACATTTCTTTTATCTTAGTTAATGCCGAGGACACTATTACCCATCCAAACATGTAATCTTTTTAAAATCTTATTAAATGCTGTGTTTTCTATTCTTGTGACTTTCTATACTATGTCCTATTCAGAAGGCAGGAGAGGATTACTGTCTATCAATATGAACTTGAACATGCTCTCGGCTATCTTCACCATGATCCAAAGCAAGGGATTTTTACAACAGGATTAAATTTATTAGGAAAAAGTATGGTTTTTATTAAATTATTATAATAATATATATCATATGGCAGGCTAATATTTTTAATCACAGGATGGTTTGGTTTGGAAGGAACCTTAAAGATCTCTAGTTCCAACCACCCCTGCCATGGACTTAATCCTGAGGCATAACAGAAATGCATTTAAAAGCAAAGTTTCACAGCAGTTCTCAATCTAAGGTGAATAATGTACATAAGCTTCTCTGAGAAGAAAAGGGTGGTTTGGGACAATTTTGACAAAAAGTAGAGTGAGACAATATGGGAAGAACTTATTCAAGAAAATCAAGAGAAATATGAGTAACTTTCACTGGCCATTGATCCAAGAGTTCTCAGCAAGTGGTTTAGACCAGAACAAGGTGAAAACCAGCTGACAGTGCCAGAGCTTCAGCAGTTCTTGTTATCCCACCCAGACCACTTGTGCCTCAGCTCACTGACCCTATTCCAGCACAGACTATTCCCTTTTCCCCACACCCTGGAGGTCCCTGCCAACACCACCTCAGGGACAGCAGCTGGACTGGACTTCCAGCTCAATTCAGAATGTTCATATAATTGTCATTTCACCTCGTGTATGTAAATCTCTGCTGCCCAGGTCAACTGGCTTCAACCATTCCTACCTTCAAAAGCTGTGTATTTAGTGTTTAAAAAATCCCAGAGTTGGAAGGATGTTTCACGTGGGACTTTAAGAGAAGTTCCGAACAGAACTCTGATCAGAGTTGATCCGTTTTACAGCTTAAACCCTGCCTTTTCACTCTCACAGAAAGAGAAAAGCAAACTCTCTGAAAAAGCCAGAGTTTTCCACAGAATAACTTGAACCCTTGTTTATGGCCACAATTCTACAGAAGCACAAAATGCCAACACTGAGGGCTGCCATCTTACCTGCGTTACCTTAATTCATTTAGTATAGTACAGTTAATCTAGTGTTAAAGACAATTACCTCACCAGCTTTACTGCCATATCTTGGCCAAGGTATCTGGTAACTCTGATCTATTCAACTAAGTAAAACAGAATTAACACAGATTTTTTCCTCACAAAATTCTGCACTGTGATTATTTCCACGCTCACAACGTTTCACGAGCAACCTCCTGTGGTTATCTATTGTCTACTGCAATATTTGATGCCTGCACATATATTTTGTAATTATTTTAGCCACATTCACCTCACCTGAGAAGCTGAACTTCAAATGGCAGACTTACCCTGCATTTCCTGTGTGTGCATGGGCACACACATCTCTGTTTAACAGCCCCATACAGCAAACATTAATAGTTTCAGGACAAATTATCTAGTTTGGAAATCACAGAGCTGGAGGTGCTGGACACGTGGAGAACAGTATTCACGGTGCATGTTTTGGTTTCAGCACAATGGATAAGCTGATACTCAGTTCAAAGTGATTTTTATCATGAATGCTGAAAAGGTTATGTGTGTTCATGAGAAAGGCACAGCTGTGTGGGCCCAACCTGCAACATCTCAAAGGCTGTTCGAGCAAACTGCAGAGTAAACACACAGAGATTTGGGTGCATTCCACATGTGGAACATGCACCGAAAAGACTTTTGGGGGACAACCTTTGTTACTGTGAAACATTCCATTTTCACATAACCTTACAGCCTCTCTTCCTAAATAGCAAGATTGGAAATAACTTGGGTCATTTTGCTGTAGCCAGGGCTAAAAAAAGAATTTTCTCAGAACTTTTTCTGAGAGATTGCTGACTCTGTGAAGATGAGAATAAAAAGTCAGCAGCCTGGATCTTAGCGGGTGGCTTAGTGTCTAAATCTCCTGCTAAAGATCTGGCTCAGCTCTTTTGGGTGAAATCAAGCCCTTCTGACACTAACAGAGGAACTCCCACTGTCTCCAAAGACAACAATTTCTCTTTCCAATTTTTTGGCCATCTATTTGGTGCCACTTTTTTATGATTTCAGTGTTTTGGGAGTGTCTGAGCCTGTGGCTTGATGTTTCAAATCCCAATTGCAGGTATGTGCAGTTACCAAATGTCTCCCACTCCTTTAGCAGTGGCGCTTTCAGGGTGGCTCACCTTCAGCCCAGAGTCTGGCAGAAGGATCAAGGTTGCTTTAAGGTATTAGTTGGTCTTAGAGAACTTCAGAGCACAGTAATTAAAATTAGGCTAAATAATGCCAAGAGGATTAAAGGAAATTCTACTACTTGAGACTGTGTCGGAAGTCAGGGGTATCAGAGGTCAAAGGTGACAAAAGTTGGGTGGCTGATTGTAATACTAAGGAACATGGAATTTAGGACTTACACATCCTGGCTTCATTCTCTCACGTTTATAAGAATCAGGTTTACAAGTACTCACCCATATGTTTTGTTTACTGAAGAACTCTATTGCCTTTTTTTTTCCCCCCTAACTTACTGCAGTATCAAAACAATTTTATCAGTTTTAAATTACTAAATCCTCTGAGGCAAATATCCTCAATTTTTCTTAGTCTCCAGATCATCCCTCGGCCTCAACAAGTTGCAGCAGCATCCCTTCACAACATGGCTCAGCAGTGACCCACCAAGTCACAAACCAGAAGGACCAGTTTATGTCTGGCACAGAGAAAAAGAAAAGGTTCATGCCCACACAAGGCATGAGCCCAGCTGTGGAGGAGCACAGACACCCAGGTGAAGGACACTTCTGCTCATTGTCTGAGGCTTGAGCTGTGTAGATCCCACTGCAGAAGTCTCCATGGTACACAGCAAGTTGATTTAAGGGAGGACAGAACGGGAAAAAGACTCTTCTAAACAGTGATCAATCCTGACGTACAAACAGCTCAAACTGTGACAGAATGATTAGCCAACAACAGACTGCTTAAAAGATTTGGGAATTTTGTCCCTGTGTTTGTACTTATTATTCCAATATCTTTATCATGGAAGCTTAAACAAAATCAGGTCATGGCAACGTGTGACGCTGTTGATAATCCACACCATCAGTAATCTCCCTGTGCTGCAGGAGCACAGATAAGTGTTCAGGAAGCTTTGCCCAATTGATTTAAAGTTGGATCACGCACATGAGGTGTCTGCCTGCCTGTTCATAAATCTCTGACATGTCTGGCTGGCTGGTGTGTTGTGCCTGACACATGAGCTGAGCAAAACACAGTTCACAGGTTTTTATTACAGCGGTGCCTTTTAATAACTCCACCAGCAGGTATTTCACACTTCATAGGTACAGTCACTAATGCTGCTCTCCAGTCACCTCTCTTCAACCCAAAAGCTCCTCCAGCTCTCACTCTACCAATTGTATTCTCCTCATTACAGGTCTTCCCCTTGGGGAGGATTTTCTTTCCAGAAAGGCAGAAAGGTCGGGTTCGACACCTCTTCACCTGAAGAATTTTTCTCTTGAAAATCCCCAAGCCAGATGATTCCAGTATGGTGGGAGAAGGAAGCCCATCAGAGTGTTTGATGCCTTTCCTGACTATCAGCTCAGCTAGTCTGAGTAAAATCCTCCTACTAGAAGCATCTCTCAGTGTAAGCAGAAAGGAAAACACTCCCACTCTTAGGTGGGAGTGCTGGTTGCCTATTGAAAACTATCTATTATTAGCAGTCCACTGTTTATGATTTGACACTGATTTTGACACAATTAGAAACAAGTAAAGGTCTGATAGCTCTTCTTTGCTCTTCCTCTCAATTCAGTGCAGGCTTTGACAGGAGCTGGAAAATGAAAGCAGCACCCTGGGAATACCAAGGAGTTGTCTGCATACAGAAGTAGTGCTCACTCAACCCAGTTAGTCCTTTTTTCAGGGATTCCCTAACATACAGTGATTTATAACTGGCTCCTGTAGTAAATTCTACCTTACATACTTCAAAGCATGAATGTCTGAGTGAAAAGAAGCAACCCTGCACAGATGTAACCAGATCAGTGGGGAAAAAAAAAACAACCTGCTTTTCATTCCACAGATATAACTTGGACACAGGCCAGTGTTAATATGGATTAGATGTGACTTAAAAAGTTCACAGCTTCTTGCAACCATGAAAAAAATCCAAGGCTGTACCATTTCATAAACTTGGTATTATCTGCTCTATTCCAGCCTGTCAAAAACCGTACTTGATTTTTAAGGACAATTACAGGTCTTAAAAAGCTTTAAGCTGCTCTTCTGGGGAGTCATAATATTATTTTGCCTTAACCAGATAATAAGCCAGCCAAGTTGCAAACACACTTGTTTAATTGACACCCTTACCTCTGCAGCCAAGTAGTTCCCAGTTGCCAAATGCTTAAACCTAAACAAGCTGTTCCACTGTCCTGCCCCTCCCCGGCAAGGGTCGTGATGGACAACCTAAAACAAGAAGTACAGATGTTAATCATGCTCCTCCAGATCATGCTTAGATCACTGGCTTTTCTTACAGTTCATTCCAAATAAAATTATGTAAACTACACCACTACAAACAATCTGCCACAGAGAGGAACTCCGGGCTTACGCTAAGCTCACCACAGATAACAATTACTTACATTAATTTTTTGCCAGCTGCCAGGAAATATTCCTCCTATTACATTCCATGCTTTTATTAATCCACTCCCTGCAAGCATCTTGAGCCAGATTTTCCTTTAAAATGACATGGTGTGAATCTGGAGCTTAAGAAAGCAGAGTGTAGCTGCTCTACACTACCAGGCACTACTTAAAAGAGCAAAATTCAAACCATCTTAAATTACTTTCCCAATTATACCAGCTTCATTTTTGACAACACCAGGGGCTTCTGAAAAATTTTCATTCAAGTGATAAAGTATCCCCCTATCATTTGAAATATCACAGGTTATTTCTTTTTTCCCCTCTACTGAGCTTTATAGGTCATTTGCTTTCTTCAAACCCAGCAGTGCCTGACTCTTTTAAGGAGTAATCTCCAATAACTACAAGTGAAATTCCCTCTGTTCCAGACAGCCCAGACAAAAATCAACCATTTGCCCAATGACTCTGGTTCTATATGCAGAAAGTTTGTTCATCACACGAGAACTTCTGGGTATAGAAGCTACATTACTGTAATAACAAGGATTTGAGACAATTTCCAGAGAGACAACTTCCAAATCTTTCCCGGTTGAACAAATAAATATTTGTTGGTCATCTGCTCAAAATCACCCCCATTCACAACCTCACTTTTGTTCAGGCTAACTTAAAAAACGTGTCCTGTTGCAGAAGAATGGACTCAATGACAATTCTGAGGCTTCCTGCTGGCCAGAAATTTCCATTTTCTATATTGCACACGAGGTTAAATGCAAACGCTCCAAGCTCAGGATAGACGAGCGTCACTTGATTGGCTTCGATAAAAATCACACCATTTACGTCAAGCCTGAATATGGAATTTGTCTCTTCCTCATTTTAGCGCAGGTAAATAGAGTAAGGAAGCCTCCTCTCCCCACCCAGGCACAGCAATAAAGCATCTCTTCAGGGTTCATCCCACACAAACTGCTTCATGAAATAATAATAGTCACAGGGAGGTGTATGATGATATCAAGAGCCTATGAATGACTCATGTTGTGGCAAAGTCTTTTCCCTGAACCCTGGCCTTCAGGCCCCAAAATATTTATAAAAAGAAGAAAAAAAAAAACAAAAAACACAAAAACCTCTATTTCCCACAGTGCTTTAGAACTCGTTGCAGAAGTGGCTGACTGACGTAATGTCGTACGGAGGAAAATGTGCTGCTTCTTCTCATATTCATCACAGGTCAGAAACTTCTCTTGCTCTGCATGAAACAGCCTGACAACATCTCCCTGAAATCACATGAAAATAAAACATTATGAAGTGGGAGGCAAAGCTGCTGGACTCGTTTTCTACTGTACTAGCAATGAAGAGCGGGCAACAATTAACCTAAAGGTGGTTTTTAATTCTAGTTAACCTTGCTAAATTGATTTTATTATTATTATTATTATTTCTAATCCCTCTTGTTATTATTTAGGGAGAGTGAAGAGATTTTTCTAACATCGCATCTCAACTCTTCTACTCTGCAACCAACACCAGCTCCCCCCCTCTCTTTTTCTTCTGCTGGAATCATCTTTGTTTCCTTCTGCCTCTTCTTAAGGCTTGAAACACTATCCCCAAACAGGTCTACACAAATATACCATTTCCCCTTTCAAATTCCTCCTCAAAAACTCCTGGTATCTTGATACCCACTGAAAAGTAACCAGTGGATAATGACTTATTCAGGTACATGTGAGGACAAATTAAATCTACCTTTAAAATGGAAATGTAAATTACCTCAGAGATTGATCTACAGGCATAAAATTGTACAACAGCTCAGCATTTAAAGCTATGTTGTCTTACTGCAGCTATTGGCACCTTTCCTGCCTCACTCCCTTCTGCAAGCCTGTTACACCACTTTTAACATCTTGCCATAACCTCAAGTGTCACAGCTATTCTGTACAGAGCTCTCATCATCCTGGGCTTGAACCTCATCTTGTCTTGTTGCTCCTCAATTTCTGGTGAGGGGGGGAAAGGGGTTGGAAGCCAGAACAACCCAAATTTCATGTAGTAAGGCGAAAATACAAAGGAAAAATATCCTGCCTGTCGAAGGGCAGTAGTGAGGGATCCTGAACAGCTCCATAAGGTCCTCATTTCTTCTTTTATTCACCATGTAATATCTCTCTACAGTCTTATACAGTATAATTTTTCATATTCAAAAAGCAACTTAAAAATCATACTTACTCCTTTCAGGACATCATCCCGATAACTACTGAATTTCATGAACAGCGTTATTTTCCAGCTTGTGTTACAGTTGACAGCATTTACCTTTAAAGAAAAAAAAGAAAACAACAAAAAACCACCCCAGTTATAGTCTTCGGGGGTGTTCTTTTCTTTTTGAGGCATTTTATCTTTCTAAAAGACCACACCACATCAAGGATGGCAGGGGACATGGCTTAGCTGTTTGTACAGTTCCTAACATGGGTCCTGAAGATCCTAAGTGTTAGTGAGGTTGATTCTGGAAAAGCTTGAGTGGGTAAAATGCTGCTCTGTCTGTTGGCAGCCTCCCAAAAACACCCTGAAGAGATGCTGGACAAGGACTTACCTCAGTGAGAGTCTGAGATACTCAAGTAAACCTCACAAACCTTTCAGTGCCAGGCACAACTGCACAAGAATATTTCCTGTTGGGGTTTTTTTGAGGCCAGGCTGGAACCAATGTTTAACACTGGCTTAGAGCCCACAGTGGGTTCTGAATACCAGTAAAGAATAGAATGGAATGATAGAAACNTGAAGCCATTCCCCCTTGTCCTGTCACTGCAGGAAATAGTCTCTCTCCATCTTTCTTACAGGTTCCCTTCAGGCACTGGAAGGTCAAAATTAGGGCACCCTAAAGCTTCTCTTCTCCAGGCTGAACAACCCCAACTCTCTCAGCCTTTCTATAACAACATCTCATACCAGCAGTTATCCCTCCTCCCTACCCTGAGCTCACCTCTTTGCAGCCAGGGTTATCCAGGAGCTCAATATTGCTGGCATGCAGAGGCTGCCCTGCATTGACTGGCATGAGAACAACTTTATCTCCCACAACAACCTGCAAGTCAGAAATAAAATGCATTTTAGACTGACACAGTTATCCAATAAAATGAAGCAATGTTACATTTTTAGACAATGACTCAAGTGCATGTTCTAGGAACAGCACTGGGTGAATTTATTTGCAGGCAATTCACACAGCAGCTCTGTTCACCCGTGCTCTGCAATCACGGGGTCCAAGACTTCCCACTAATGAATCCTCACATCCCCAGTAAATACGTCGCCTGTGTTCCAGCAGAAACTCAAGACCATGAAATAGATATGAACCTATGAATTCCCAGAGCACTTAATCTAAAAATTACATTAACCACTCTTTACCCCTTAGGAAATAATCGTGGCTCCCCAGCTCTGCGGCCCATCTCCTGGCAAAAGTCATGACAGGCTCAGGAGTTCTGTGATTTAGACAGCATGACTGCAGTCCAGAGAGGAACATAAATCACTGCAAAGTCAGAGATAGGAAGAACAAGCTCCATCCCCTCTGCTTTTACTTTCTAAATAGTGTTTGGAGCTCAGCACAGGCAGCAGGTGCATCAGCTGAGAGACCTTCTCTCTACAACAGGAATTCCTGGCTGACTCCCTGCGAGTAAATTCCCATGCCCTTGCAATTCTTTACCTATACAGACAGTGAGAAACCCTTTGACCTAAAAACTGCTTGAGACATGCTTATGGAGAATTCAATCCATGCCTGGAAGGGGGGAAAGAAATAAATAATAAAAAAAGAGATCAATCCACACAGTTTGGTCGGCGCTGGGTCCTGATTTGCTTACGTTGTTCACAGCAATTTTAAGCACACACAGACATGAAGACAAGTGGCTACATGTGATTTTTTTTTTTTACCATACAAAATGCTGCACAAGCCATGCTTTCTTTTGGAAGGTAAAGAAACAAAAAGGCTTTCTGCATTGATCAGCACATTTCCTGTGGAAAAGCAGAGCCCGACTCAGCCCCGTGTCACTCCAGCACAGGTGAGTTTGGCCCATTTATTGCAGAGGTAAAAAAAGGAAGGTTGCCTGTTCTTTATCAACACAGCTAAAATAAACAGCAGCACAAGACAGTGTCATCATGCTCAGACCACACACAGAAATTCTACTTTATCCAAATAATGGGAACAAAGTCAACAGCAGAACCAAAATAATGGCAAGATGCCTTTAAGACACATTTCACTTGTGCAATACATTCCTGCATGCCATGCTCCACACACATATTACTTACAGCCTGTTTTAAGAAGTTATGACCAGACAATTCATTAACCAAAATGCCACCAGGCTTGCACCCTGCAAAGGGGAATCAGGACTTCAAAATTACTGCAGGTACACCAGGACTATCATAAATTTAATTAGTAAGAGCATCATTAAGTATCTTTTTCTACTCTGCTGTAGGCACATATCTGAGGAAGAGTTGTTATGTGGGGTCATGGTTGCTGTCTCAGACTCCTCCCCTGCTCCAAGTCCATCTCAGCAACCTGTTCTCTGTGCTGGTCAGCTCTACTGGCTGCCAAGAAAGCAACAAGGCATCCAATGCTCTTTTCTTTTAGGCTTCCATAAGTGGTTGGGAAGGAAGGGATAAAGGCAATTTCACAGCACTTGTTTCCCAGACACCCTCCACCAGTGATGCAGAAAATGACAGAAATCCTGTTCTCTTACACAAGTCTGCTCTCTTGCCTTCCTCCCATCCCCTCCCCAGTTATTCCTGGCTCCAAATAATGCCCCAGCACGCCCAAAACACCGGAGGCAGAGCACCCATAAGCCCAGGTGCCCCTATTTCTGCCTGTAGAATTGTACCACATGGAGATTATAGAAGACAGAGCAACACATTGCCAAGGTTTTGCTCTACAAAATTAAAACTGACACTGGCTCTGGCTCATTTTCCTCAGCCACCCTTCAGCCCAGCTGGACACAGTGTAGGCCAGCAGTGGGTAATAGTTTGACAGGTCTCTGGGACTTCTTCCTTATATACAGCCATGAAAAGTTGCCTCAGACACACAGCTTTGGAGGATTTGATTCATGATCCCTTTGAAAAATCTCTTACCTTTGCTGGTCTAGATAAGAGACTTCCAACAAATGATTAAATTCACAGCAAAGCCATTTTAGGCTCAGTGTCTGAATTCAAGTTAAACCTACAAGTTAAACCTTCAGTCTTGAATGCAGTGGAGTTAGAAGGCCCTGCTACTCCATGTCCACGGTTTTTATGTGATAACCACACCTGCCAGCAGCACAGCTGACACACTTTAAATTTTAGCAATTATTTTGCTATTCAATCAATCTGGAACCGGCTCTAGCCTTAATCAGCCACATCTTTCACTGAAGCAAAGCTTCATAAATAATGAAGACTTAATAAAGTCAGCAGCAAATATTGCAGTTATGCCAATTACTGTACATTTTCAGCCATATTCTTTCATTACTTTCACTGATTTGCATAACTAATCAGTTGCAAATGAAGCTAAGCTAATCCTTTTCCTTCAGAAAACTAAGTTCTAAAATATTTCACAGAGCTAAACAACTGTGATGATTTCCCAGAAGAGTAACACATAAATTCTTGTACCACAGCTTCCCCCCAGACTTCTTTTAGGATATCTGGCATATTTGGATCTACCTTGCCTGGGCTACCTGGCAGAGTAGAAGCCCTCTGAGCAGTAATTCAATACTTCTGTTGTTTTAAAGACTACCTAAAATATTTTCTTAGGGAATTTCTATTCTATAGGAAACTGAAAACAAATTTAAAACCCCACAGTTTCCAAAGAGAAACCATGCACTGAGGTCTAAGTTACTCCATGTCTTGGACTACCTGGGAGGAAGGGACTGGGCAAAAGTCTGGAGCTTCTCTCCATCTGTGAGAAGTAAATGAGGATTTCCCCCATCACTTGCTAACCCTGTTCCTCATGCAACAGCTGCCTGGTTTCTGGATCTGTTGAAGGGCTGGAAATGTGCCAGAGCAGTTATGAGAAAGCTACCAAAGGACTTGTGTTTATCACTGGAAGTCTGCAAGGAAAATTATCAGATCTATTTGGGCCTGGTGGAAATGAGGAACAACTTGGGTCTCAAGAATCATAATGGCAACACCTGGTGACAGAAAGTGAGCAGCAGGCGGGTTCCAAAGGAGGACTTTAAGTCAGGAGTGAGCCTGACAGTTTTCCACAGAGCCCACCAGATCCAGCCCCACAGGGAACAAACCAGGAGAGAGGTCTGAGGGATCTTACAGTGATCACTGATCACCTGCAACCTTTTTAGATCAGCAAATCTGCTTCCAAACTCTTAAGGGTGCACAACAGTGTAAAATTGAACCAAAAACTCTGTAGTGCTGAGGATGACTTATAAGGCTTGGGATCATCCTGCTGTTTCCAGCTGTAAGGGCTCCCACTGGCTTTGCAGATCACAATCTGGGAATCCCAGGCGATCACTCTGGAGAGCAAGACATGTACTCATTTTTCAGGCACAAGAAATTAAGAAGATGCTGAACTGGTGTTACTCTAAGAAATTAAGGCAAAACCTTAAAGCAGTGGTCACCTTTTTTTCCTCCCTAAGAGGGAAAAGAATACCAGGTTAATGTTTGATCCACAACTTTTGTTTTCCCCACCTGAAAAGCCATGCAGAGACCCCCCCCAAGAGGGCTACATTTGTTCTAGTCCTCTGCAACAGGCTTTGGGAAAAAGAGGGATTTTCACATACCCTTTTGATCACTACATGAAGCAGGAAAAGACTTTTGACTTTAGGGACATTGGACCAGGAGCTGGGAATGAAGTCCTTCTCCTCTCCACAACAGATTGCCTAAAGGAGTTGCAAGCAACCACAGTCATCCTGGATGGCATCCCAAGAGCTGGGTAACCACAAAGTTAACAAGAGAAAATCCAGGAGAAAAGAGGCATTCCCATCTGTGTTCCTGAGAGGGCTTTCACTGATCACTGCACAGGCAAGAGGGGCCAAACATTCCCAGCCAAATCTGCACTATAAAACCACACAGGTTCATCATGTGGCCTTCCCAGATCCAAGTTCTCCACAGTGGGCACTAAACCAAGCCACAGTCAAGGGAATGAAGAGCTGCTCTTTCTCAGATCTGCAGTAAAGAGCTCTGCTATGCACCCCTCCTCTTACCAAGATGCCAAACTCCTACTGAGAACCACCCAGAAAAGACTTCCCACACTATCCAACCCAGTGCCAGTCATAGATACCACTTTCATGTTGAGGGGGAATACAGACTGATGTATTCCCTGGAGACATTCTCAACTGACCTCTCGAATAAAAATGTTGCCCGGAACATATAAAAAAACCAAAACAACCCTTTTTTTAAAAAAAAAAAATTTCTTCTGTGAGTTATTATCAGCTTTCTAAAACTGCACACAACAGGCAGACTTGGCAAAGATGCCCCAACACAGGTCAGCAGAAGCTCAGATGTATGTGGCAACATTTCAGATTCCAGACTGTGTAATTTGGAAACAGCTTCCAGTTATCCATGAAAGCCAATACTCCCAGGCATTGCTTATAGGATTTTTTTTTCCTGAACTGGATCCATTATGAAACAAGCCAGTGGCAAAGAAATCAGGGGTCTTCTGGAAACTTTCTGCCTTCTCCCTCTCACACATTCAGCATCTCCACTTACATTGTCACCTTCACTCCTCAGCTTCCAGAAGGGCTGGATATAAAACCAGGATCCCTCATTCCCTGCAGCATCCAGAGACACCCTCATGGCATTCTTCTCCAACAGGGCTGGCAGCCTCTTATTGACTGTGAGGTACTTGTTACTTTTTATGTGCAGCAGCTGTGAAGACAGAGTAATTAAAATAAATAATTAAAATAATTAGGACAGGTGATGCTTTCCCTCCCTCCAGTCAAAGGAGGAGTTGCAGGTTTTCACACTGCAGCAATTTTTCATAACATATATAAAGACAAAATAAAACTAGAAGAGAGTTATCAAAGTATAGTACAGTTTAGGAAAACTAAACTGATGATATATCTCAGGTTGGGAGAATTGTGTCAGTGATCAATTTTACAGCACACACTAAACAGGTCCATTATGGTGTTACCTTCAGGAATTTCATCCATTACAGGAAAGCTGTACTGCACTTAAGAACACAGCTTCTGTCTCATTTATATGTCAGGAAATACAAATTACTTCAGTGATTTAAAAGGAGCTGTGCAGCACCTCTACAAGACGATTTGGAAATAAATCTTGCAAATAAAAGGCACATATTTATGTTCAGATTCCAAACTGCAGCACCAAATATCGCACACAGACTTTTTATTATGACATCTTATTTAAACACCAACGTGCAGCACTTCTGGTGGGGCTTTAAAACAAGGCAGAAAAGCACAATATTGTAAACTTCACCACATTGTGTTTAGCTGACCCTTGGCAATCCAGATTACAGAGGTTACTTTCATTTTCACTGTAACCTTGAAATAAAACAACTGTTTCCCTTCCAACAGGGAGAGAAGGCAGAGGGATTTCAGTGGGTTTACCTGTATGACATTGCTGTATTTTACAATCTCGCCCAGCAGCTTTCTGTTCTCGCTTTCATTCTGCTTTTGTTCCAGTTCTGCTGCATGCTGCAAGAGAATGATTGCTGCTTTAAACTCAACAAAATCAGTACCTGAGTTTGGCTACTGAAACAGAGAAAAAGGAAATGGCATCACATTTAAAATGCAAGCACCGCTGCACTGAAAATGTCAGCACCAGAATTCTGATGCTGGTTCTGTTTTTTTTATTATCCAGTACAGAAGCTCAGTCACAATTTATGAATCACACCTCAGATACACCACATTTTTAAAAAATTCAAGCACAAAAAGTAATTCCAGGTGCTTTATTTCATCCTGAAGAGGAAAAAAAAAAAAAGCCTATGATTAGCTTCTCACTGTCACCATTCCTTTTACTCGTTGGGGTTTTAATTGCATACAGATATGTGGACTTTGTGACAAAACAAAACTAGTAGGTCACAGCTGGCAACATCCAGGCTAAGCACAACAGTCTGGGCCAAACACAACCACAGAACAAACTCTGAGCTCCTACCCCTAAAGGCTGTGTAACTCTGGCCATGCACACCACGTGCCTTCCTTGCTGTCTTTAACTGGGAGCACTGGCGGCCTCTCCACTGCCCCTGGAACTGTCACCAGGTTTCACATGCCCTTGTTTTCACTGAGCCTTGTGCATTCAGCTATAACATCAGGCCAGTTGTCCTTCAGAGTCAGAGGGGCTGCTCCATCCACACTGTATCTGAGGCAAAATAGGATCTGCAAAATGTTTCAGAAAAGAATCATCCAGAATGAAAGCAAGGACAACCACGATGCTGAGGAATTTCCAGACTAAAGCACTGAGAACATCTCTTCATACACTCTTCTGCTTGACTGCTAGAAAGGACTTCCACCATAATTTAAACCAGGTTTTAACAACTCCATTTTTACCTCATAAGTCTTCTGGAAGCAACACCTTGCTTATAGCACAGGCACAACCCCCAACTCAAAGCAAGATAAAAACCAAGCCAGGGGCAACAAATGCCAGTCAGGAGGTAGGAGAGTTAAGGAGAACATAGAGTTGCCATGGTGGCATAATAATACCCATCACAGTGGTTCCCAAGGCACTTTTTATTTTTTCTAGCGCCATTGTAACTCCACAGCCTGCAGATTGAGATAAGATTACAAACACAGATGTCTCTTACTTGAAGTTTCTTCAGCAGTGCTGCTTCAGTGTGGTTCCCTTGTTTGGCTTGCTTGGCTTTCCAGTACTGCTTCTGGGCTGAGTATCTGTTCATGGGACACACCTTGAAAAGGCAGTCTGGGGAGAGATTGAAAGGAACACTCCTCAGTCTTGCTGAAAGACATTTCCTCCATTTGTCAGTGTGCTTTGGTCGGGTTTCTTTGCCCACAAATGTCTAGATACTGGTGTTTAAACACAGCCACCAAACAGCTTGATGGCAGTGACACCACAGGCAGGGTGGCATGACAATCCTGATGTCCCCCTGGATGCCCAACTTCTCCTGGTGCTGCTGAAAACAAGGACTGCACTCATTCACATTCACCCACAAGCCACCAAAGAGGTTAACACAGAGTTCAGGTCTCTGTGCACCTTCACAAAGTTGTTTTTACTGTTAGTTTGGGGTTTTTTTAAATCAAAGTGACACAATCTGAACATCACCACCATCCAACAGACCAGGGACAAAGCAGGCACAGAGGGAAGAACCACGTGAGCACAGTGGCTGTCCAAACAAGAGAGGAGGAGACTGCAGTCATTAACTGAAAGGTCATATTAACTGGCAATAAACTCAATTTTGTGAAATTCCCTGACTTTGGGGTTTATTTTGTCCAGGGACAGGCCTATAAACTGGAAACAGAGGCTCATGATTCATCCAAAGCTGACAACTTTTAGAATGATAAACTATACCTAGATTCACATGGTCCCAATGACCAGCTGGCCTAAAAGCCAGGCTTGAAAGACATTTTCCTTAGCAAATGTTGGTAATTGTGTCCTTTCACACACCACATCTATTAACTGGTGACAGGAAGGAACAGTTTAGCTGTAAGACTGGTAAGAACATACAGGACTGCCTGTGTGTTATAGGGTGAAACTCTTCCCCAAATGGGCTGCACCCTATAGATGTCAAAGGAAGGCCTATCCCAAACTATCAGCCTTCCATATTTAACTGTCACAGATGGCCAAGCACTGTCTATTGACAGTGACCTATTCCCATTGACAAAGCTTCTTCATACAGAAATACCACCAGTGGCAGAGCTTTACTTGGCACTGACCACAAGTCCTCACAGATTTGCTCCCTCATGGCAGCCCTGAGTTGCTGTTCCCGGGAAAAAGTGTTACAAGTCCTTATCAAAGCAAGCCCAGCCACCTCACAAAGGTGTTTGCTTTGGTTTCAAACGGGATCACTTATAATGGAATTACATCATGCAACCTAGAACACATAACTCCCAGCTAATTTTTACAATATCCTGGAAACCAAGCAGGGAAAAAAAATTACAAACTGCTGTGCACTATTAAATCCTGCTGTGTGTTGTAGGAGATTTTCCTTGAAGGATTGGGATTTCAGCTCTTAAGACAAAACCTCTGCTGTCATTTTGTGCAACAATCTATAATTGGCGTGGCTTCTCAGAAGGCTTCATGAGACATTTATTCCCCTGAAGTAACAATACCTTCTTTTTATAGGACCAGTCTTCATTTCTCAGTTACTCCCCACACATCCTGCTCCTCGAGTAAACACAGAGCTTCCCATCCTCCTGCAGAGCCTCAGAGTGTTCCCACTCTGCAGAGGAACCCGAGATGTGCACGGATGTGCAGTCACTGCTGTGGGGCTCCTCTTCCCAAAGGTGGGTGAATTTTTCCTGATGACAGTTCTCAAGGAAAAGGAAATGTAGAGCAGGGGCTGGAAAACCTCAGCAGCTCTGCTGACTTCCAGTCTAGTGCTTTCCAACTTCTTTGAAATCATTATTATTTCAACTATGCTTTTCTCAATTTACAAACTAAATTATTTGCTTCCAGATAAGCCTTTGCCTATTTGATTTTGGTTTTCTTAGGATTCCAGTTACATTAAAAGTGGGTCATCTCATTAATTTCTTTTCTGGTTTGGGGTTTTTCCCCCCCCCCCAACATTTTTTATTACAGTAACAATAGGATACTATATAAATTCAAGCTTCATGATCCTAAACACCATTGGGGTGTGGAACAGTGACTGCCCTAGAGATTCTATAATTTAAATAAACAGGGAAGTAAAGAGAAAACGAAGCACAAGATTATAAAGCAACTTTCCAGCACACACAGTAGATCAAGATCTCAGCCCTCCTGGAGGTCAGTCCAGCAACCCACTGATGAGACAGACCATCCCTTCTAACTTCTCCAGACATTCTCAGACAATCCGAGTTCCTAATTCATTACTTTATGCAGTTTTACATAAATGTTTCTCTTCCTGAGGGCTCTAATTAAATAGGCATTATCAAAGATAAACAAATAGCAACCACACTCAGGAGGTCTGAAAAGGAAACTAACTCCTATATGCCCTTTAAATGCTCCTTGATATTGGATAAAGATGGTTTGGAACAATATTTGTTAGGTGCTTTTTCTCCCTTCCCCCTCTTGGGTTTTTGGGTTGTTTTTTTTTAAGACTTAGAAATTCAACTCCTGCCCACAATGGAAGATTTCTGTGATTTGCAGAACTAGAGAAATGATCACATGGCTTTACCAAAAGCAGCAGGCTGAGAAATGGGTAAGTGGAAGTGATGTGGCTATTAAATGGAAAGGGGAAAATGTGAGGGAGCAAGGAGTGGGGCAAAGAAGAGTCCTAAGAAGGACCAGAAAAAAAAAGCTGTCAGGAGTCCGAGAAGCAAATCAAAGCAATTATGGAATGGAGAAACAGGTAGAAAACACAAAAATAAACCAAAAGTATGTAGAAGGCTAGTAAAAAGGAAAATGGCAGGTGGGAGGAAGAAAGGACAGAGCACTGAGCAACGTAATGGAAGGGAGAGAAGAGGAAAGAACAATGTCAGAAAATGCTTAGATCAGACTAATGATTGAAAAAGGGAGGATGTTTAGCAACTCAAACATCACCCTCATTGCAGATGCCTCGAGAAAAAGGGGTACAAAACGTAAAGAATTTTAAACCAGTGTAAAAACTTAGGTCTGTTTCACAAATAAAAGGCAGACTTTTGCTCCTTTTTCAGAGCTGCTACATCTGACCAACCAGCAGGTCTTATCTGTGCTACTTTACACCTTGGAAGCTCAAAGTGTTTCCCATTGGAGATAACAGCACCAAGCTGAAGCGTGTTTGAAGGTCACATGCTGAGGAAACTTGCAGTTCTGTGGCTCATGATGTGGCTTTTCTTCAAAGGTACACGACTTCTGGCACACACTGTTCTTCCTAATCTCTGTGAACCTGGCCCTGCAGCGTTTCCATCACAGCACTAAATGCCTTGGCTCCCACCAGCTCCAGTCTAAATTAGGACAAGCAGCACCTGGCTTGGTCAGTCCCTTAAATTCAACAGCAAAATGAGAAAGTTTGGTGGGGTTTTTTTTTCCATCTGCCTTCAGGAAACGCGTGTGGGACCAAATCCTGCCCTCACTTGCACTGATGCCAATCTGGATGTGAACACAGAGCCACTCCAGGGTCATCCCAGTGTGACTGAAGGGAATTGGGACCATGGCTGCTTCGTGTGGACACAAAACAAAAAGCAACCACATCTTTCCTCAGCTGAACAACACCCCGTTCTGGGGCGTGCTCTGAAACAACCAGAATAGCAACCACCCACTCAAAAAGAAAAAAGAAAGTAAACACGTAACAAAAACGAAACTGCTATTTTAAGACATCTTTTCACAGGCTTTCAGGTCAGGCCAACAGCTCAGTAGCTTAATTTGATCTCTGAGTGAACTCAGTAGGAGACATACAAATAGTTCAAAACCACAGTCTTTGGGGTTTGGG
>VYXB01001874.1:142433-220848 GCA_013397135.1 Pachyramphus minor | reverse complement strand
ATGGTCAGGGTCAGGCTGTGGCTCCCGGGGGTTTGGAGGTGGGATGGTCAGGATCAGGCTGTGGATCCTGGGGATTTGGAGGTGGGATGGTCAGGGTCAGGCTGTGGCTCCCGGGGGTTTGGAGGTGGGATGGCCGGGGTCAGGCTGTGGCTCCCTGCTCGGAGCCCCCCGCCGTGTGCTGCCCTGCGGCCCGGGACCGTGGGAAGCTCGTGGTTGGAGCGCAGGGAGCCTCGGGGGCGCACGGGTCGGGGAGATGCCAGCAGGATCCCAGCTCCACGGCTGGTCCGGGGGTGCGGGCCCGGCCCCGGGGGCGGTTTGCGGGGCCGTTGGTGCCGGTAACGGCGCTGGAATTGGGGCCCGCGCCGGCGGCTCTCGAGGCCCCGCGGGCCCGGGCGGTTGTTCGCCCTCCAGCCCCTCGCTGGGCGCCGGGCGGGGACGGGATCCGGAGCTCCGCGCCCACGGCGCGATGTGCGGGTGGGTTTGTGGCTTGGAAGGAGCCCTGCGAGCCAAGGGCATCGTGCCCGAGTGCCGCCTTTTGTGAAAAGCGCCGTCAGCAGCCGCTCGCAGCTCCTCGGTCGGCGGGTTTAGGGGACGCCTGCGGTTCGGAACATGGCTTTCAGCACCCTCTGGCTTGCTTTGAGCCAGATATTCCCGTTATCCTTGCAGAACACCATGGCCACTCTCAAGGAGAAGCTGATAACCCCCATTGCCTCGGGAGCCGCGTCCCCTAACAACAAGGTCTCAATTGTGGGCACTGGACAGGTCGGGATGGCCGCTGCCATCAGCATCCTTGGAAAGGTACGGCTCAAGGACAACGTGCCGCTCAAGCTCCCCCTGCCGCAGTGTTCTGTGCTGCCTGTTTGCCTTTAGCCAGTGGTGGGGAATTCGGTAGGTTAGTACAGGAATGAATCATATGCAGTTCGGGTAAGGAGCCAGTGACCTACAAGGCTGACCTCCCTATTTGCTTCTCCTTGTTCTCTCACCTTTCCCTCCGTGCTTGGCAATAAATCTCTTATTAGGCAGAGTTATTTTGCAGGCTGCTGGGAAAATATAGTGAGCAATGGCTCTTAAGCACCTGCCAAACTTTTCATTCTCTTCTTAATTTTCTTATTCTTCCCCAACAAAGCTGGAACATGGGGTAGCAATCAGAACAAAAAGTGTTTGCTTTATACTCTTTTAAGGCATGTGTGCCATAATAGCTGAAAATAGTGCTATTCACTTAAACAGACTTCTTGATTTCTCTTAAGCCTTTTTTGCTTGGTTAAATGATTATTCCCCCCTCCCCCCCAGAGGTTTTAGCTAGTTTTTCAAAAACTAAAAATAGAGGGCTGGATTTAGAGGTTATTCTGGCTTTTCCTATTACAGGTTTATAGGAATTTTTTTTTCCCCCCCAAATCTTATGTGACTCTCTTTGAGCAAAGCAAAGACTCATTATGCAACAAGGATGTCTTATTTTTAGAGAATATTGTGAATTAGTTAAATTTAATTCTTTTTGTGCTGTTTTTGGAAAGACAGATGGGAGCTGCAGATCTTTTTTTTTTTCTTTCTTTTAAACAAAGGCATAAACAGATATGCCCTGCCCACTTGCAGAAGCTACCTTAAATCAGGTAGCTCACAGTCAGATGAAAAATCTTGCATGTACTACTAAACCAGTTGTGTTTTATATAGATGATCCTTCAACATATTACCCTGAGAATGTTTGCTTTAATATACTGGGGTTTTAAATATTAAAAAAAGGAAAAGGGCTTTTACTTGCTGATACACATGAGCCCTGTGACCAAGGGAAAACTGACATTAAGAAAAGGCCACAGTGGAACTTGAGTACTGATGTGAAAGTAGCAAATAATTTAAAAAAAAAACCCCTTATATAAAGGAGAAATTTAAGGGCAAAACAGTGATAGTTCATTGTGGTTTTCTGTATTTATGTTTTTTTGAGCAAATGTTTGCCTCTCATGGGCTGAACTAGTTTGTTCTTGAAGTCCTGTAACCTGGTACAGTGAAGGAGCCAGGTGATGTTACCACAAACTGCACTACAATCCAGCTTTTATCTGTGTTCATAATACATTGCTTTAAGAGGGATTAAATTTTTGCTTTCACATATCTAAGCACAAAGTTTTACTATTAATGAGTTGTATGCACCGAGCCCGGAGTAAAAACTGGTTTTAAATTTTTCAAGTATGGGTGATGACATGGATTTTATGTCAGCCAGACTTCTGCTCTTATTCTCTTACAAGTATAAGCTGCAGTATAAAATATTTTTGTCACAAAACCATTTGGTTCTTGTAACTGAATTAGTCATTCAGGTTGGAAAATACCTCTGAGATAATTAAGACCAACCATTAACCCAGCACTACCAAGTCCAGCATGTCCACTAGTGCCACATCTACAGCTCTTTTGAACACTTCCAGGGATGGTGACCCAACCACCTTCATGTTCCAGTGCTGACTACCCTTTCAGTGAGAAATTTTTTCCTCATATCCAATCTAAACCTCCCCTGGCGCAGCTTGAGGCTGTCCCCTCTTGTCCTGTGCCTTGTTCCCTGGGAGCAGAGCCCGACCCCCATGTGGCTACAATGTCCTGTCAGGGAGTTGTTGGAAGTGGGAAGGTCCCTCCTGAGCCTCTTCCTCTCCAGGCTGAGCCCCCCCAGCTCCCTCATCTGCTCCTCATAACACTTGTGCTCTAGACCCTTCCCCAGCTGCATTCCCTTCTCTGGACACTTCCAGCCCCTCAGGGCCTTTCTAGGGACTCAGAATAGGGACTCAGATTTGAGGTGTGGCCTCAGCAGTGCCCAGCACAGAGGGACAATCCCTGCCCTGGTCCTGCTGCCACACTATTGCTGATCCAAGCCAGGGGCCATTGGCCTCTTGCCCCCCTGGGCACACACTGGCTCAAGTTCAGCCTCTGTCAACCAGTTTGTGGCTTTACTTGTGCCCAGTTTGGCTCTAATACTAATTTCAGTTTACTGGTGTAGTATTTAATATTTAAATTTGCATGACACCAAAACTTCCATGCTGGTTATTTTTAGCTTCCTCTCTGTTAGAGAGAAGTCACTGATGTTGCCACACTGATTTAGAAATGGGAACATGTCCACAGTCACAAATCAGCTGCCTTAAATGAGAGTATTTTGAGCTGCATTTGGTGACTGTGTAGGCTTCATTCCTGTGTGTGCTGATAATGAACTGAGTTCTTCTCTAGACAAGTGATGCAAATTCATGAAATTAGTCATTGGAGCTATTCCAGCTGCTCTTCTCTTTAAGTGAGAACCTGCTCTTGGAACCTGCAGAGTCTGGGGAATATTGGTTGTAAGTTCTAGACTGCAAGTCCCATCAGACTGTGTGTATAAATCTATCCATGATTGCACATGTGCACACATTATTTTTTCCAACTCTGATTGCACTAACTCCTTAGTTTAACACCAGTGACTTCAGTTAAGCATACTTTTTCATAGTGTTTAAACAACTGAGACATTCATTTTACCCTGCAGGCTATTTTGAGAACAGAGCAAGTACAGATACAGATTCTTGTGATTTCTCTTCAACAGTTTTATCAAATCAGCTGCTAAAGGAAGCAATGCAGAAAAGCAGTAAATTTAACATTATTTCAGAGTATGAAATGAAAACTTTAAATGTGCCTGCAGTTAAATATATTTTTCTACAAGAAAAACAGTATTTTAGTTGCTGAAAATGGCTTAACTGCTCTCAAATGGAGTGTAGATATCTAGGAAAACAGAGGTAGTAATTTGAATTTCAATATAATTTACTGCATGATCAGCCTTTAAGGATAATGCAATTTACAAGGATAATAAAAATTTCAGTCAAAAGGCAGGAGGGCTTTGGATTAGAGCAAAATGCCTTTTCCCTCCGCTCCCATACTTGATTGTTTTCCTGTTCTGAGACTGTATAAGTTATCTCCCAGCTTAACCTGGCTGGACAACAAGCACACATGGCTAAATCTACTGTGCATAGTAAATATAACATAGTAGCTCTAGTAGAGAAAAACAACTAAAGAATCTGTTTGCTCTTGATTTTTAGGTTTGAGGAAAATGTCCGTTCCTGTTGTGTAGTTTTGTGAAGTTGATTGACTGAAGGCACATTAAAAAGAGAATACTTGTTTGGTAATTACGTGGAGTGTTCTTTTAGACATTTCAATATTTACAACAGGCCTATTTGCTGGATAGATTTAGAAGTTTTGTTGCAACTCTGAAAAATACAACTTTTTTTCAAATATAATAATTAAATCACGAAGTACACCGGGATAGTGCTGTCCCACTGGTTTAACTTTGGAGAAGAGATGCTTTCAACATGGCTGTTGCACGTTACTTTGAAACAAAACACACCTCAACTCCATGTTGACTTTAAAATGCAAGTGAACTGCTTCACTGACTCCAGATTTTGTTGTTTTCAGGGTCTTTGTGATGAACTTGCTCTGGTTGATGTTGTGGAAGACAGACTGAGAGGAGAAATGATGGACCTACAGCACGGGAGCTTGTTCCTTCACACTCACAAGATTGTGGCAGACAAAGGTGAACCTCAGTTTATTTTATTTAATACTGATCTTCTGTGACTTTGCTTAGTAGTGGAGAATTAGTTGTGTAATCCTAAGGAATTCAAAGGATTTGGCATTTAAAAAAAGTGTATGAATTGGGGTGAGAGTTTGGATGAACACCATAGCAGTGGAAGTAGCTCTTAATCTGGGCTTTCTCTGACATCTCTAATGGCCACTTTGGGGCTTGTTCAGTAAAATTTATTTTAATGAAACTATAGTACCTCTTTGTGGAAGAAATAATGTTGTTATTTGGAGAGTGGAAGTGAGATTGGTTGAATGTGCTCTCCAGAACCATATATGGTGATACCTAAATTGGACAATGTTAAGAGGTGGCGCTGGCTTTAATATTGATGTTTCATGGTTTTGGGTTTGACTGTAACGCACAGTGGAGAAGCTGCCTGTAACACTGTGTGAACACAATGCTGTTGAAATGAGTGACAAGTGTATTTAACACATTCTGTGTCTTCCCCCTCCCCGTGCTCTGGTGTAGATTATGGTGTGACAGCCAACTCCAAGATCGTGATCCTGACCGCAGGCGTTCGTCAGCAGGAGGGGGAGAGTCGCCTCAACCTGGTCCAGAGGAATGTGAATGTCTTCAAGTTCATTGTTCCTCAGGTCGTGAAGTACAGCCCCAACTGCATCATCATCGTGGTTTCCAATCCAGGCAAGGCAGTCTTTTCTGAAACCCTTAAAAACTCTCTTCGATAAAACACAACATTCATGCTCTGACAGTCTATTCAAATACAAATTGAAGATTAATAGCTTTTTCTGGACATCTGACAGGTGGTTGCCAACAGCAGAATACAAACAGATATTCTGTACATTCTGGTGCTGTCTTTATTCAGAACTTGTCATAGTGTCCCTATTTTAAAAGAATGCTTCATGGTAAATACTTCAGTTCTTTACATACTTTGGCTTAAGCAGTTGGTAGTTTAAAACCTCTATTTCTAAAGGATAACTTTTATGTCTGGATGTGATACAGCCATTTTTCAGCATGAAGAACTTGCCCTATATTCTCTATTTTCAGGAAAAAGAATTTGATGCTGAAGCCTATGGTGGAACAAGGGCTAACTGTACTACACAATTCAGTTGGATTAGAAAAGACTTTGCTATAACTGATTACACATATTTGTGTGCTCACTTTCAAGTATCTCATTGCACTAAGGCAGTTTGGATATTTGGATGTCTAAAGCTGACTTGTAAACATCCTGATGTGTTTTGTGAGGTGTCCCTGTAGGGTTGTCTTTGCTTGACTCACCCTCTGAGTGAGGGCAGTGCTGCAGAACCCTGGCGGTGAAGTCACGCTGCTTTTAGAGATAAAGCACTGCAGAGTGCAAACACTGCATGCAAAGCTGGCAGCTCAGCTGGGGGATGAGTAATTAGCTGGTGTACAATTAGTGCTGCTGAATACCAGTGTTCTGAGCAAGTGGCTCCTGTACAAGTACAATAACTTAGGGCAGGTTTAAACACTTAACAAAAAATCAAACTGCGACACAGATCGACTTGTTTTTTTCTAGCAAGGCTGGATTCAATCTATAGACTTCTTTCCAGTGGAGTAGCTGCAGGAGGAGAATTGCATGTTGCTTTTGCAGAATTATTTTTATAACTGTTTGTTTTCTCAATGCGTGGAGTTTTGTCCCCTAGTCTTATATAGTGGAGAGCTTGTTGTGAGCTCATTAGAGCCTGGAGCTGATTGACAGGGGGCTGCTCTGTAGTCTGTGCAGAGTACTGTGATCCTGGCAGGAATAACCCCAGCTGAAGTTATTAGAAGAAAGCTGTGCCTGATGAACATGTCAAAGAGGTGTGAACTGTGCTGAGATGATGTGCTTTTTGTGCCTGAGCAGAGCAAATGATGTATTTCAGATCTGTATACACAAATGTGCTCCCTCCTGAGAACTGGCTGGTTCCTGAGAGTTGGAGTCATAATTATTGCAGCCTGTTTATTATTGTTGCTTTGACCTGTTGATTAGAGGGTTTTTTCCTTCTGTCTGCCCCACCTAGCTTTGTTTTTTTCCCAAAGCTTTATTTTTGGAGACACATGCAGCTGAAGTGTATTGGTCATGTGGCTTTTCATGCTGCAGAGGTAGTAAATGCAGAAACTGCTTAGTGCACAAATCAAGAAATTAAACTGAAGTAATTACCAACTACCAAGAGTATGCAAATCTCAAACTTTTCACTGTAAATTGTTTTACCTGTCATTTTGATGATGAACTGGAAGGTGATGTTACTTCAGGAAATTACCTGGATGTTTCAGGCACGAGAGATCAGTCCCAGTTCTGAATGCCCTGGGGGTTTTAACTGTGACAAAAAAATATGTCCCAGCTTTAGCTGGTAGGAATCAAATCTCCAAAGATCTTCCCCAAAGTTTTTTAGGACCCATCAAGCTCATGTTCAAAATCTCAAGCGGTGCATTCATTTTAAATCCCCCAAATAGTCAGACCCAAAATATTTGGACCAATGAGCACAGCTGGGTTTTGAGTCCTCCTGATTGCCCTACTACTTTGCAGCAAAGTAGTTTGCTGGAGCATTCTTGGTTTAATTTACTGTGCACGTTTTTCCTTGCAGTGGATGTCTTGACCTATGTCACATGGAAGCTGAGTGGGCTGCCAAAAAACCGTGTGATTGGAAGCGGCTGCAATCTGGACACAGCCAGATTTCGCTATCTGATGTCCGAGAGGCTTGGGATCCATCCAAGCAGCTGCCATGGCTGGATCTTGGGAGAACATGGTGATTCCAGTGGTAAGGAGCAATTCTGACCTCTTTGGGAAGAAGCAATACAGTGTTAGAGGCTGAGGTCTAAGGGGTGTTACAAAACTCTGAAAGAACAGGTGCAGCTCCACTGGAGTTACTGGCACTTTGCTGTAGTTTTAGGAAGATTTGAGTTGAGACAAGTCCAGGAAATGAGAGAATTGGGATTGTTGAGCCTGGAGAAGAGAAGCTTTGGGTGACCTAGCTGTGGCTTTCCAGTACCTGAAGGGAGCCCACAAGGAAGATGGAGAGAGACTATTTCCAAGGGCCTGGAGTGACAGGACAAGGGGCAATGGCTTCACACGGACAGAGAGCAGGTTTAGATTGGATATTAGGGAGAAATTGTTCCCTGTGAGTGTGGGGACAGGGAGGCCCTGGCACAGGTTGCCCAGAGAAACTGTGGCTGCCTCATGGCAGGGGGTTGGAGTGAGATGATAAGGTCCTTTCCAGCCCAAACCATCCTGTGATCCTGTGAAATGTAGCTGCACATATTTAATAATTAAACTCTGAACTGAACAGGCCAATTTTGTGAGCTCAAGTTGTGTCCTAAAGGCTACAGCTTAGTACTTTTCTTTATCCTCAGTTTTTGGAGTACCATAACAGCCTGTAGCACAGTTCTCCTCTGAAAGCAGTATCAGCTCCTTTTAAATCAAGGTCAGAGTTTGTTAGGGGTAACAGAAAACCCTGGCAATCCAGGCTCAGGCTAATAAAATTAGCCCTTACCTTATTTCATGACTTTTCTCCAGTGCTATTTAAAAGATGATTTTAAAACCATGTAAAATCAAAGAAGCCCATCTGTCTTAATTCAGCTCATGTATTTCAAGTCTGAAATCATGCAGCAGAATATCTGTGCACATTGGTACTGCTTCATATTTTTGTGCTGTGTATTTCTAGGGGAGCCACCGATAAAGCGTCCCATTGCATTTGATCAGCCCTACCCCAATGAAAGCAGAGTTTGGCTGAGCATACACAGAGCTCATCCTGCATCAGTGTTTGCTTTGAAGTAACTCAGAATTCCTAGTAACTTCACAGGAACTGAGAATGAGCCTGCCTCTAAGCTTCTGGTATGAAGAGAGGTGCAAAATGCTCTCTTGATATTTTAAGTTTGCATATTGCTACCCTCTTACTCGGGTAAATAAAAACAGGTTTCTTGAGGGCTGAACCTAACACTGGTTAGTGAAACAGCAGATACATCCTTGCTGTGGTTTTGAGCAGAATTAGTTGTAAAAGGCTGAACAGCTAAGATGTGCCTTTTTGCTAGAATTTGAGGTTTCTGACTTCAGAGAGGGCTGTCTGCACCGTCCAAGGTCTCAAAGTTCTGCTGTCACGTGTTACAATCAACTTGTTAAAGTGCCAGTGCTAAAATAGTCTCACAATTGACACCCAGAGTTCTCAGAATTAACTGCAGCTAAATGAATACTGAAAAACATTATTGTGGTTCTGGCTGCTGCTGCTGATGGTTCCAATTGTTTTAGATAGGAAAAAGTGGAGGGGGAGTTGCAAAGTGCTATCGAAACTTATGTCCTCTCCCTGTTCCAGTGGCCGTTTGGAGCGGAATTAACGTGGCAGGAGTTTGTCTCCAGCAGCTGAATCCTGCCATGGGAAGTGACCAAGACCGTGAGAACTGGAAGGAGGTCCACAAGAAAGTGGTTGACAGGTACAGTGATGTGAGGAACAACATGGATATATGTGATGCTGAAAATAGCTTGTCTGCACGCTGTCCCTCTGTTGTGCTGCAGCTTTCATGCCCTTTTATTTAAAGGGCTGCATGGATAAGTGGGACTGCTGGTTTAAACACAAAAATGCAAGATTTCAGCTGGTTGTTTCATTATGCTGCAGCCAGACAATCTATTGCATAACATGCCCACTTTAGTACTGCAGTGCTTAGAGCTGTGTGTATTTGTTTTCTCTCATGGAGCTTCTTGACTGCTTCACTTTGTTTGAAGGGCACAAGGTCAGGGAAGGGCAGTGTGTTTCTGTGAGCAGAGTGTTGGAATTGGGGGAAATCTTGTTCATTGATGCAGGGAAATTTGTTTACATGTTGCTAAATCATTTGTCTCACTTGTGAAATGAGTGTACTTTCCTGCACTCTCTCCAGATGTTGCCTAAAAACGCTGGGGGCGTGTGTAGGTAGTGCACAGCTTTGACTCTGAATGTTTATCTGTTCCAAATGCACTCACAATGATTGTGCCACTGACTGAAATTGAGAATTTATTAGGTATAGGTGTGCTTTTCTACTTAACACTAAGAACTCTTCCTAGATGGAAGCTAATTTTCCTCTCAGCTAATGCTGTTAGAACAACAGGCATTCCTTATTATACAGATGGGATAATGTAGACTTTATGCTTTATCTTCTAATGCTGAAACACATAACTCTCCTACTTTGATATTTTAATTCCAAAACTTAGAAAGTATTACAGGAGTTTATTTTTTTTTTTTAATTGGAAACTTTCACTCCTCTTAAGACTTGTAATTCACACACTGTCTTGAAGACATCTTATGCAATTGTCTTTCCATGTTTCCTTAGTGCCTATGAAGTCATCAAACTGAAGGGATACACAAACTGGGCTATTGGCCTTAGTGTTGCTGACCTCTGTGAGACCATGCTGAAGAACCTGCACAGGATTCATTCAATCTCAACACTGGTGAAGGTAAGAAATGGTGGCTGATTGGATGCTCTAGTTCATTTTGTTGTTATGGACAAGCTAAGTAGTCTCAATTAGCAAGGGGTTGAACAAAGGAAGCTTTGTAAAATACTACTTTGAATTTAAAATGGGAGCTTACTCTTGCCATTCCTTCTCAGCTGACCTCTTAGCCTACTCCTCTCACAAGTATGGAGCTGAAAATAAGTTCTCTTGTGTAAAGGTTGCCATTTGTGGCATGCAGATTCATTGGAAGGGGGTTTTGGTGTAAAACTGGAAAACTTCGTGGAAGCCCAGCTGCAATTCCCTGAACCACTTCCTAGTGAAGGTCCTGGGGGGAGAACTGTGTCCTTTTTTTATAGCTGATGTAACTGGCTGCATCTAGTCTGGACCAGCTCTGTAACCCCTGGGGCAGCAAGGGCTCTGAGCAGGCTGAACTTATTGCTCCCTCTGTAGCAGGAAGGATGAACTGCCCTAATCCTGCATCTGAAGTCAGCTACTTGCTGTATCTAAATAAAAGTGAGAGGTTTGAAGAGCTTTGAAGGTGAGGTTTCTGCAATCAGCCACCTTGGCATTGCCAGTCATTTGGTCCAGAACAGCTCTATGCTGTTTATTTTCTCAAATACACTGTGACTGACATTTTACTGCAGGCTGTAAAATGGTAGTTTTTAACTCTGTTCTCAGGAGGCTTCCTGTTCTATAAACTAAATACACATCTGGGGTGATGGGGCTCATATCTGATCTCTTCTGTCTGTGGCAGGGCATGTATGGCATTGAGAATGACGTCTTCTTGAGCCTGCCTTCTGTCCTGAGTGCTGCTGGATTGACAAGTATCATCAACCAAAAGCTGAAGGACGATGAGGTGACTCAGCTGAGGAAGAGCGCGGATACACTGTGGAATATCCAGAAGGATATCAAAGACCTGTAACTCATGAATGCCCGACTCCAGCCTTAGAAAACCATATGTTGTGTGCAAATATGGGCTCTACTCACTCTACATCTCTAAAGTTAACATTAAATGGTCTTCCAGACGGTTCATGGTAGCTAAACTACGCTTGCTGTAACGCACAAACCTTATGAACAAATAAAGCAATTTTCAGGCATGTTTTGTTGTCCCAGTGACTTATTTTTAGTATATAATTATCTAGATTACTCTGCCATCCTCCTTTAATGTTTGCCACAGACTTACATGGAAGTATAAAACTTGGCATGTCCTTTTAGAAGGTTAGAAATAATGTAGTAATAGCCTGCAGTGGGATTTCATTAACAGCACCTTAGTGGAAGCCTTTTCTCAGTCCAAGTGCTGACTCAGTGTAGTTCTTCCTTGTTTCTGATAGAGTAATCCTTTTTTTTTTTTTTTCACTGATGAGTAGAAGAAATGGAAAGGGGATTTGCCTCTGAGCCACCTGCCAGAAATATGCCAACAATAAGATTATGCCTCAAAGAGTCCTGTAGATACTTCTCTCTCCTGGATTAAATTCTTTGCCTGTTAATGATGCCTAGTTTCTATAAGGTGGAACAAACAGGATTATTTTGGATTTGATAACCAAAATTCAGGGAGGTTTTTTAATTTAGCATTAGGCTGGAGTCCATGGTGATAGCCTTGGTTATTGAACAATTCAAGTTGGGTCTTCAATCTCTAAATTTCAGCATGATTTTTTTAAGTGCTCATATACATGGAGAACAGTTGTAAAAAACCAAAAAATAAAGCCCAAAGATGATTTCTTAATCACAGTTACAGACATTAACCATAAAATAGCCTGTATTTTCTTGGCATGCCTAGAACTGATCACTCTCTAGATGTCCAGGGGACAAAGAGTATTAATCTATGTTAAATCATAATTCAGGAACCTGTCAGATTTTTTTTTTTTTTCATAACAAATGGTCTCAGACTGAGATGGAGCAACTTAAAGGACTTTTCTATCTCCATTAAAATGCTTTGCATAGTGGACAAAAACAGTTTTATAAGCAAGTAGCTTAATTTTTGTGGTTCCTTTTAAAAGAAGGTCACACAAGTTTTGTTCTATTGCAAGATAACTTCTGTAATTTAGTAAGCATCATGTAGTTACTGAAATACCAGCATGGGGTGTTGCTGACAGCATTACTTACAAAGGGTATCCCAGGGAGGCCCTAGGAGATGTTTTATTCTCAGTGACAGGCAAAATACCAGAATTCTTTGCCAATAGGAGATGGAAAATTTTAGTCTCTCCTTTCAGAGATATCCAGGCTTTTCACCCCTGGATAGATTAGCTTTTAGTTCCTGCTGAGAACTGCCCCTGATCAGCTGTTATAAGGTAAATGGCATAAAATGCTGCTCTTTGCAGGACGCACCCTTCAGGAATAGTCACCTGAGCACATTTAGTACAGGAACCTTGTGCAGTTCCTTCCTGGCTTTGTTCTTACACTGTTCTCAGTTAATGAGGAGTTCACAGCTATGCTCTGGGATTATCTTGCCAGGATTCTTGAGAGCCATGGGCATGAGGGGGCACTGGTTGCCTTGGAGGACAGGGAGTGGGGCATTTCTGACCACCTTCCTGATTTCCCCTAAACTCTGCAGTGACAAAAGCAACGCGGGCTCTGGAGGACTCCTGTCAATGCCACCAGTGCCACCTACTGCCCAATATCTAAAGAACAGTCAGTGTGCATCAGGAACTGCTACAAACCATTGTCTCCTCCTCCTTTAAAATTTGCCTCAATGCCTGTGAGCGTTTTTAACACCTGTGTCTTATTTTCTTTCCCTACAGTTAATGAAGGGAAACCTCGAAATTCCAGTTCTGTTCAAAGCAAGCCAGTCCTGTGCAGTTACCTCCTCACAAACTCCCACACATGGAGAGTGTTTCATCCCCTACACCACTTGCAGCCATGGAGACTGAACTTGATTTTCCACCAAAAAAAGTTGTCTGAAGTGGTTTTGTGGAGGGACTGTGGTGTGAAGACAATATCCATGGCTCACGTCCTGGGGTGAGTTAGTTTTTACAAAAAGCTTTGATCTACTCAAACAGAAGTAGTTGGATCAAAGTATGCAGAGCAGATGACATCCTAGGAGGTAACAGTGCCAAAAGGAGTTTCAGGTAGGGCAGAATGCACAGCACTGTCCTGGCATTGCTATCTCCAGGAAACTACAGGAAATTTGGGGAAAACAATACATATTTTATATGTTTCTTTTCAAGCTCAGCCTTCTTATTGTCCAGTATCCTTGCAAGCAAAATTGTTTCACTTCTGTGAGCTGAAAAAGAATTTAGAGAGATAATAACTGATGTCTGGCAGAGTTGCCACACAGTGAATAATGTATTACCAAAGGGCATCTCTGTAGTTAGTGATAAAGACAATATGAGAACCTGGATAGGCCAGACTCAAAACCAGTTTCACTGGTTTCCAGACTTCTGGAAAAGATTTGAATCAGTGTTATATTTTAAAAACTACTCTTTTTTTTGGTACATTTCCACCTTCCCACTTCAGCATGAGCTCTCTTCTTGTGAAAAAGGAGCAAACTGTGCAGTCATAGTCACCTTTCCCTGTCTCAGTGACAAAAATGACACCTCGTGGTAGTGTCAGCAGAGTGTCCTTTTCACCACTTGCACCTCACTGCCCTTGACAAGAAGGACAGCTAATGGTTGTCCTTCTTAATGTCAGAATACAGCTTTTCTCCTGGAGAGTTCTGATTTTGTTTTGCAGGAGGTGCACAGCTTCATGTTCTGCTTTATGGCCATAGACCTGGATAACTCCATGTGCACCAGATATCCCACACATTATCCCTGCAGGCCATAAATATAATGAAGGCCCTTTGCCCTCTAGCAATTAAGAGCATTTGCAGGGATGAAAGTTTCTGGACTGTCTGTTGGAGACAGCCTTTCCTAGGCACTTCATATGCTTTCCCCTCACTGACAACAAAGAGCAGGAATTTGGGATGGCTCTGTGAGAACAAAAACCTTCCTTAAGTTGGGCAGATTGGATAAAGTGAAATATACTTGGAATACAAATGAATATTAATGTTCATAGTGCTATTGAGTGCTTTACAGCAGTTCAAAAACCCTCATGAGTTATCTCCAACCTGTGAAAGGTGAGTTATGTTCACCCAGTGATGGCCTTGCCAGTGCTTCTGAAATTATCTCGTGGTATCTGATGACCTTTTTAAACTCATTCTCCGAGGTTTAAGGGCTTAGACCATCTTCTGTCAAATTCAAAAAGTAAAAGAGGTATCCTCTTACTACAAAGAGAAAAACATGGAAAACCAAACTGGAAAAACATGACATCAAGAACCTGAAAACCACAGAGTATATAAGGAGCTTACAAATGTTATTACAACTTCACTTCATTGCTGTAAAACTATTTGCATGTTTTCCAGGCTTTGGGATGCTTAGGGACAGTGGAAGTCCTCACCTGAGATGGCCTTTGTGAGCCTCACTCTCAGGCTGGCTGTCCAGGAAAAAGTATGGAAGAGATTTGGTGTTCAGAAATGAAGGGAGCCTTAAAATATTACTGGCTTTTCTTTTAAAAACCAGAGTTTTTAAACTATAGGATGACCTGGTTTTTCTACCTACTCCAGGTAGTAAGAAGCCACAGCTGCTCCAAAAATAACAATTCTTGGGCCAGGCTTTTTTTTTTTTTCCCCTTCTTTTTGTAAACTGGTAAACAAGGCAAAAACCCCCACAAAGTTAAATAAGTTTTTTGGTAAACTGTTAAACTCTCTCTGTTCCCAGCTGTGCTTCTCCATCCCTTCTTACCAGGCTCTTCTCTGAGACAGGTCCAGTTCCTCACTTGGCAAAACAGTTTTCTACATCTAAAGGTTAGTTCAGTGAGCTGTCTGTATCCATGAGCCCAGGGATGAGTCTGAGTGCCACAACTGCAGGGAGGGCATGGGAAGTGGAAGTGGAAGAGCAAGTCTTTTGGGGCATAGTTAGTCATTAAGGTAGGCTCAGCTGTAGCATGCATTATGTATGACGTCTAGGAGACTTTTATGCAGATGGGCTGCCTGTCTCCCAGACCAATTGTCTTGGACTTGTTTTGCCTTAAGTGAGCTCAGAGCCTTCCCCTCTATGCCTGCTGGTGCAGTGTTACTCTCCACAGTGCCAGAGACGTCCTGGATCTCACCTGGAGATTTGCTCCCTGCTGAACTGTGAGCTGTGGGCAGGCTGTGCTCTGAGCTCACCATCGGATTTTATTTACACAGCTGCCCCAGAAGAACTGGTTCCTCAGCCAGACATAAGAATCTTCCAAGCAGGGACGCTTGTGAGTGAGGGACCAACATCTCTGCAGATGTGTGTGCACTGCTTGCAGCATCCCAGCTCTGTGCTGGAGCAAGACAGGGGCACACTGTGCCCTGACCTAGTGCTCACTGAGTTCTTTGGGTGGAGCACAAAGGCCCAGAGGCCAGAAAAGATCTGTGGCAGAGGAAAGAGAAACTAGGTGGAAAATCAAGGATCAGGACTGCAAGGAGGGGCAAAGTGAATGACAAAGTAGGGAGAGAGCCTTTGTAGCTCTGTTTGTAAAAGCTGACGGGGCTGCAGGGCTGCTGCAGAGCAGAATGCAGCCAACAGCTCTTGCAGAGCCCTGGAAACACAGCCAGAAATAATTGTGGAGGAAGGATATGAGGTAAACTAAGGCTTTCACAGACCGTGAACTGAAGAGGAACAGGTAACAGCCTTGAATCTGGCCAGTGTCCTGAGAGCCACCGTGTACAATGAGTCTACTACACCCCGGTTGGTGAGTGGCCAGCAGGTAGGGA
Organism: Pachyramphus minor; assembly: GCA_013397135.1. Lineage (NCBI taxonomy): Eukaryota > Metazoa > Chordata > Aves > Passeriformes > Tyrannidae > Pachyramphus > Pachyramphus minor. Next base: position 205,188 of record VYXB01001874.1, on the reverse strand, counting down.
AGCTCCATGGCTCATAATGGGAGGTGTATCTCGAGGGGAGGACTCAGGGGCTGGACTCAAATCAGGTGGTGAACTCACAGGGTCCTCCCTGTTGGAGTTTGCTCAGGGCGGTGCTGAGTTTACAACCCTCCTGTTTCCATTATCCCCGAGGTGGTGGGAGATACCGAGTGCTGTGGCTGAGGAGCTCCGAAGCGGTTTTTACCCCTCCTCTAAAAGAAGAAAAAGAAACAGCTCTGCCCCCAAAACAGTCAAGACCTTTCTCAGGTCAGTCTTAAATTCTTACCTCTACCAGCACCTGCTTCTCAAGCCCTGAGGATTTCCCTGAGCCAATTTAATGCTGGTGGTCAGACAGTTTAAACCCATTAGCTCCCAGCTATCTGAATAATTTCCCCCTCGGATCCCAGCACACCTGCAGACTGCTCCGACCAGAACTGCAGAGAACTGCCACGGTAACTGGACCTTGGCTAACTGCTGTGGCCTGTGTGGAGAGCACTCAAGGGCTGAAGAAGATGCCACTGGCTAGATCACTGTCCATGACATCTCTGAACGGGCTTCCTCAGTGGGAGGATGAAGACCTGCCAGTGGAGGACTTGTTGCTCTTCGAGATTTCCTGGGAGGTTACCAACAAAGGTTTGTACAGCGCTTGGGAGTTCATATTGCTGTTCCCACGGGAGTGGTGGGGGGAGGCATGAAGGGCTTGGACAAGCAAGGCATTAAGGGGGAGACTGGGGAAGGAAAAGTGGGCTGCAGAGCCGCTGCATTGGACAGAGGGTGTGTGGCATCCGCGCGTAACTGCACGCTGTGTGTGGGCTGCATCGTCCTCTGCTCGTGTGGGATGAGCGTAGTCAGGTTGTCTGTGTGTCTTTACGTGTTTCACCGCCAGGGAGAGATTGTTCAAACATCCAAGTGATAAGTCCGGGTGTACAGATGTACGGATGTTGCTTTGTACATATTTTTGTTTTCCCTTCCACGCAAATTCTCTTGGGAATGTCGTGCATGAAAACGAGGTGTAAAACAGATAATCGGATTCAGAGCAGTTTAGAACATTCTGTGATTCTCCCTCAGCTTTCTAAAGCAGCGTGGAGAAAAGGCCAGACTTGGAAGAGGTGTAAATAAATATATGTGCATTGCAGCCACTGAACAAGCGTCAGTGACCAGCTGAAACTCTTTTTGGACTGGTCTTTGCAAACACAAGTGGTGCTTCATTTGTTCACTGCATGCAGCTGGGCAGGCAAAGGGCACCTCTTGTTAGGCAAAGATTGTCCTGCCTCTGTTTCTTACTCGTTGAATCATCCCCTTTCAGGTATGTGCAGTTCACTAAGGGGGAACAAGCTCTGCTTTCACCACAAAAGTGAGTTTGAGTAAACGATCGACCCCCTGTGTGTTATTGTCCTGGCAGATAAATAGAGATTAATCAGGAGAGGGGATCTGTAATCTGCTAAGAATTTCACTTTAAATGGCAAATATGTGTGAGAGGAGCAGGCAGTGCTGGTGTTTATCCCCATGAAGTGGGAATTACTGTTCTGTGATAGCTTCTGGTATTTAGCCTGCACTGAAGGGCAATTTTACATTGCTCTTCTTAAAATGCTGAGCTGCATCAATACCTAAAGGTGCTACAGAGTAGCTTTTGCACTTTGAATCCCTGTGGGCTTCGTTTTCAGTAGCTTTAGTCAAACTTTTGTGTTCATTTACTAATACCAGAGCGTGGAGCACGCAGCATTCCCTTTTGCAGTGTGCATGATAAGTAAGCCTCTGGCAAGCAGATGGCAGCAGAAATCTAGGAAATTCAGGTCTTCTCACTACCATCTCTGAACTCCATAGTGTGTATATATATATATTCTGAGTCATCTGGACCCAGTGGTTGTGGCTATCACAGTGTGTTTAAGAAAAAGTAAAACAATTAGATTTATCTGTTCTTCCTGTGTACGAACAAAGTGCAGGGAATTGTTGAGTCATCCACAGAGCTCTTGTTGAAGCCAAATCTACTGACACAGCTAAAATTTACTATTCTCACAATTTGTGGGAGAATTAATATTCATGAGTGAATATCTCCTCAATTAGTTTAAAAATAAGGTGCCTTTGATTGTGTTACTTACCAAACCCGTATATTTGAATGGGGCTGACAGAACTAGTCATGGAGAGCAATTTCTTTGTTAGAATTGGATCTCTATCCAACTGGTTAGAGTTTCCTTTAACCACCTTGGCTGGAAACATCTGTGCAAAAACCCTTTACTAAGCCTATTTCAACCTATTTTTCTGGTAAATTCTTGACACTGAGAGTTTTTTTCTATAACTTCCAGGCAATTGAGTGTCTAAGTCACGTGGTAAGATACTGTTCCCTGGTGACTTAACTTTTATAAAGAGTTCTTGGAAAATGTTAGGGCGCTGTGAGAGAGTAGCCAGCAAAGTACAGGGAGAGTCACCACAGAAGATATATAGGCTTAGGAAAGAATAGCTTATATCGTATAGTTCCCACTTCCTTAAGCAGAAGGAGGAATTGTTTATTAGACAAAGTAGGGTGACCCCACATAGATTTAGTACTGCTGCATGTTTTAGAATTTGGTATATATATATATATATATGTGTTCCTAATACAGAGGGCAAGATAAGAATTAGCTGGATTTATTGCATGGCAAGCTAATTTTGAGCATTTAATGTGAAGGTTTTGTTCTTCCTTTCTGGCAATGTGTCAGAGTAGTAGTAGAGGTCTACAAGTATCCATTAGTTCCAGAGCCTCATCACTTCTTTATCAGCAGCTGGAACAGTGAAGTTGTCCCTACTAATTTTTTTAATAATTTTTAAAGTCTAGATCATTTAACACACACTGTAATAAGGCAGAACTTTTTACTCCTCCCTGTTCCCTTTTTTATATTTTCTGTCCTGGCTGCAGCCTGTGCTAAGTTACAGCCTCTGACAGAAGCGTTGGAAAGCTCTGGCCTCTCAGTGCCTTTTCTCCTCCTCTCTGTCTGGAGCAAGCAGAGATAAGGTAGCTGAAGGAGGGAATGAGAGATAAAAAAGGCTCATTTGCCAGTGCAACTCTCCTTCTCATTTCCCCACAGTAACGTGAAAAGGAACCAAGCGCAACATTGAAATCCTCTTGCACTGAAAGTCCTCTGCCAAGGAAATGAGAAAAGTGTAGCTTGTTTTGCCAGGTTTTCCTCTCTTTATTTGGCTTTTCACTGGTGGCCAAGGGCCATACTGGGAAGTGGATCTACTGTGTTTCTGTGGCAGAAGGGGAAAAATGCAGTGCTACATATCTGGTGGTCATCATGGGGAAGCTCAGCATTTTTCACACCTCCCCTTCTCTCCTGACCATCACACCCCAATAAAGCCAGGTCTGGTCATATATCTGTGGAAAAAAGGATTGGTTTTCTTTCCCCCATAACATGATCAATAAAAACTTTAAGGACAGGAGGACAAAATGAAGTGGCTACAAACAATGTAGATCTGGGTTTGTCTGTAGTGGGTTTTCTGCCACGTTAATGAGGAGGGCTGAGAATGTTCAAGATCTGGTCTGTTCTCTGTAAAGATGTCTTTAAAGTAATTCCAGAGATATTTAGATTAGTATCCCCTGCTGCACCACTAGCAGCTTTTAGATAGAAGATAGAAGAATGCTTAAAAATGCTGGGCAAACAGCCAGCTTGTATCATCATTCAGCTGTGAACACATTAGCTCAAGAGTCACCGGTAGATGAATCTTAAATATTTTTTTTCCATCCCCATTGGAATGAAGACTGTGCTAAAAACAAAACTTGGTTCAGAGATCTCTGTACAGTTTCTCTGGTGAAAATCTGGGCTCTTGGAAGTTAAATGAAGACAGTGGGACCAGGATTTTACCTCCTCTGTGTCAAATGTCTTTCCACGATGAAACTTCCCTGGGAGAAGGTGAATACTGTAATTTATGACACAGCTGAAGTAACACCCTTGGAGGAGTGGGGATGTGCTGGCATAAACTTGGCATGAGCACAGCATCAGAGCTCTGTGCATCTCTAGAGTGGGGTGGTATGTCAATGTCAAACCAATTTCAGATGAAATCTTAAACACTGGGGATGATGCACACGGAAATAGCTTCTCAATTGTGGACATCTGCCATAAATTTCAGTGTTTCAGCATTATTTCAAAATATGCTTGGAATGCTAGATTTTCACAGAATGTAGAGAACTTCTTATCTTCTGAGGAGTCAAACATAGCCACAAACATAGCCCCAAAAAAATACATGAAGAAACATCTGCCATCTGAAGATTCTGGGTTTTTTTCCACCTGACGCATCTTACAACCTTATTCTATAAATGGTCCCCAGAATATCTTGCCAGACAATCAGTCAATCAAATTTCCATCAGATATTAGAAAAAAAGAAGTTCAATCCCACTTTTTATCACAGCTGTGTGGACCAGAGGCACATTCTGAGGAGAAGGGCAGAAGGGTAATTGATGTAATTAGTGACTGTGGCAGTGAAGTCAGTCTGAATCCTGAACCTGGGGTCACGCTGCTCTCGTGGATCCCGTGGCAGATGTGGTTCTCAGGAAAGCTTTGGTGCCTTCAGGGTGCCCTGGTCAGGCCATGGCAAAGAAGCTGAAGAGCCCTGGAATTATCCTGGTCCTCTGTTGTGTAGGAAAAGAGAGTGTGGAAAAGGTAGAACCTCTCTTAAATTAAAAAAATCCTTCTTTCCCAAACGTTTTAGTTCCCCTTTCTACCCCAGTTCATTTTTAACCTTAAAAAAAAAAATTAAAAAGAAAAGGAAGAATGGAAAGGAAATAAATGTGGCAAAATATTTATTGATTTACTTTGTGACTAGATTTAATTTATTCTGGTAGAATTGTTAAAAACATATTTTAAAAAGAAATAACAGAAATATTTTTCTTCAAGGGCATTTTAAGATGACTAAAACTTAAAAGATTTTAATAAACATTTTGGTGAAGACCAGAAAATTAAACTATCTCTGTATCCTCGTTTTACTGCTAATTCCCTGTATTTGTGATGTTCCAAACCAGTTCTCTGGATCTGATTTCTCCTGATTCTGCATCTTTCTCTTTTTTTTTTTTCTTTTATTATTTGTTTTAAAACCAGTTTCAAAGCACAAAACTTCAGAGGCAGGATGCAGAAACTTGCAAAATTTTGGTATATCCCTGTTGTTTGGGAAGGTTTTCTGGTTATAATATGGCCTTAAAACATCTTATTGGAGAAGAATAGGGAGGTTAACCAAATTGTTGGAAGTAATTTGAGAATTCTCCAAGGCTCCAAGTAAATATATCGACCCTGTTACTCGGTAGGATATTCCTTACTGGCACAGATATTTCCAGGGAATTCAGAGTAACTGAGCATTTATAAGTGATCTCTTAATGATCTATAATGTGCTCCTTGAATTTGCTATGGAAAAGTGTGATTTCAAAAGCCAGTGCATTATTCTAGACATTGCTCTGTTCTTCTCAAAATGTCTTTTTTTAAGATACACCCAACACTTCCCACATTCCATAGTTTCACTTGCACAGTTTCCCTCCCCTGTCAATTAAAGCTTGTGCACAGACATGCTCTGAGTCATATTTGCACAGTAAGAAAGACAAAAGCCACTTTTTGGGACCAGGTAACAGGGCTTTTTATCACTAGCTATTTTCTGAAGAGATTTTACAGTCCCTAAAACTTACTGGGTTTATAATTTATAGATTATATATATATTTACAAAAAAATTGTAAAAAAATTAACATTTTATCCTAAGTCCTTTTCATTGCATTTCAGGCAAATCAATGGTAAAAAAAAAATCAGTATTCTATCCTAAATACTTTTCATTGCATTTCAGGCAAATCAATGCCCTGAAATGTTTTGTTTTTTTTCTTTTTTACCTTGCTGTGCAACAGATTGCAATGGCAGAGCACAGAAGAATCTGCACCCTTTCCCTCATGAGAGGCATTCCCTACATCTTTGGTGCTTTAGGGCCTACAAAACCTTGCGGAAAGAAACAGCTGCTGGCTGTGCAAAACAAAGGTCCAGGCTCTACTCAGCCCATGAGCTGAGTTATTACTCTCTTAAATTACTCTTGTTACTCTCCTTATTACTCTTAAAATCAATATATGTGGAAGTTCATCTCCTCAACTCAGTGTTGAACCCCTTGCAGTGTGAAAGAGGCCGATTTGGGCTCCAGTGATGGGGGAAAGGCCTTTGCACCACTCTAGTCATGTACAGCTTTATCATGTTTTTATCTTTCATCCTTGCAAGTTGTATTTTCCCCTTTTTTTTTTTTTTTATTTCCCCTAGATCCCCAGGCTGCTTTGCACTCAACTCTTCCCTCATTCTGAGCTCTGTACTCCTGCCAATTCAAACCATGACTAAGATTTCTACCAAGCCTCCTGTTTACCCGTGTTGGATTGAAGCCCCTTATGCCCATGTGATGCATTTACCACTCTGTAAGAACAGACATATCATCATAACTATAATTTTCTAGGTTGAATTTTCCGACTTGCCTCATATAATTAAAATTTTATGTTTATCTGAATCCAGACTATTTGAGTAGAATCTCTCAGCTTGTGAGCAGACGGAAAATACAGTGTCACTCACCTAAGATTTCTCTAAATCCACGTGCAAAGCAGCCATGGAAGAACATTATGACTGTAAATTAGTTTTTTTAAGCTTTCTGCTCCTAATGAAGTGGAGAATAATAGTGTTATGCATAAATTTCCATCTGCAGTTTCATGCCTATATGACATGAAACTCTAAAACTGTGATCATGATTTAGGAACATAGATTCCTGTCTTCTTAGGGCTTGAATTACTAAGGGGTATTAATAGGTCTTGAATTACTAAGGGAAATAATTTATTGTGCTAATTCTGCTTAGCAAGCTGGTAGGTTGGAACTGCATTTGTTTTTCTCCTGTAAAATACCTGGAATCCTGTAATGAAAATATTAGAGCTAGGGATCCTTCCAGGACTCAAAACAAATGGGATATTTGTAGCAAAAAGGAAATTAAGTGCACAATTTCTTTTCTAGGAGCGTAATTAAATATGTATCTCTGTCATTGGATTCCTCAGGGCTGCAAGATACCAGACTTTGCAGAAAGCTTTCTGTAGTTGTCAGGGGATACAGTTTAATTAATCTAGGAACTAATCTGCCAAAAAACTTCAGCCTGCTGCATTGTAAATAGTGGTTGTTTGTGGCAGATTTTTAAGGGGAAGTGGTAACGAGATTCTCAAGATTCTTGACTAATGCAATTGGATGAGGTGCATTGGCACCTCTGGATAACCCAGTACCTTGAAAAAAGTGAGTCTGGAGTGACAGCTATGAATCACTGGCGACTTTCAGTGCTGATTTCATGTGTAATTTGAATGTCGCTGCTGAAAGGTGTAGCACAGTCTTCTTGCCTGGAGTATTGCCAAGGACAATGCAGACATTTCTATTGTCAGTGTAGGCTACATTCATTCCAGTTTAATAATTCTTCAGAATGATGATGGAATGAGACACCTTCTGCTTTGAGGATATTGGTTTAAATCCATTTTTATTGTTAGTAGGCAATGAAATCTATCAGTCCCTCAGCTTCTTTTGGTGATTTGTGTCAAACAAGCTGGAAGTGCTGGCTCAGTTCTTACCACATAATGAAAGATATGTTTGAAAATTAGAACTGCAGCAGTAAAAAAAAGCAGAAGGCTGTGCTTGGGATGAAGCAGAATCAATAAGGGAGTGGAAGCATGAGCCCCAGGATTAGAATCCCTCAACTGAGCAGTGATATCATTTAAGAGACTGAACTTCTATTTATTCAATAGAGTCTGGGTTTCACTGAGAGCCTATGTATGTGAAGTGGTTTAACTAGAGGTGGCTTGGAGCTTGTTACAGACCTGTGTCCTGTGCCCCTTTCTATGTTTTGTTGTTTGTGATCTTCCTTTGCAGTGGGAGGCATTTACACTGTGATCCAGACCAAAGCCAAAACGACGGCGGACGAATGGGGCGAAAACTATTTCCTGATCGGCCCCTACTTTGAGCAGAATGTGAAGACTCAGGTGGAATTCTGTGAGCCTCCCAACGCTGCAGTTAAGAAGGCAATGGACACCATGAAAAGCCAGGGGTTTCAGGTAAATCAGATGTGCTGCTGCTTCCCAGGGCAACAAAGCTGCCTCTGAGGAGATTACGGTTCGGGTTAATGCTCTCGCCGTTCCACTTGACACAGCAGTCCTGGGCAATGTCACCATGGGAGAGGCTCAGAACCCACTGTTAGAACAGCAGAGTCAATTCATTAAAGGTTATTTTTGAGGAAGAACCAGTTTATCCAATTACAGGTTTTAACTGCTTAATTGGCTTAATGACTTATTTATCTAGTCTCAAGGTACGGTGAGATTTCAGTGCATATAATATGACCTTACTTTGACTGAGCCCTTACATTTCACATCCTTGTGCTGGACTGAGGAGAGGGTTCCAGTAGCTCGTGGTTTTTCTTCTGTAGCATTATATTGAGTTGAAAGCCAGGAAGGGACTTAAGAAAAGCACCCAGCTGACAAAGAATCAGCTTCCTCAGCTCTTTGCAACTAGTTCTCGGGAACTGTCAGTTAAACCACAACACCAGCAGTGAATTCATCACAGTTTTTAACACAATTCAGCACAATTTTTAACCAGTGTTTTCTGTGTGGTCTCAGTCACACCTCACAGCCTTTCCATGACTTAGTTTCTCCCACAAAATACTAGGAATAAATTTCTTGCAGTCTTGAAGAGAGGGATGGAATCTGCTGTGCCGATGGGCAGCTACTAAGCTGCAAGCACCTGCGGTCTCGGGGACAGCTGATGACCTGAGAATGGGTGGAAGATAACACATGCTAAGTTTGACCTCCTTTCTTGACAGTCCTCAGCAGAGATCTAGAACCTGCCTTCACTCTGGGTCAGCCTTGAGGCCCTCAGGGATGTTAATCTGCAGGAGAAAAAGCTGTCTGCTTATAGTGTGTGCTGAACAGATGTGAGACAGCAGCAAGGAAGCATTTTTACAAGTGTCTGTGGCCAAGGGGCATGGCACACTTTAATGTAAAAATTCATGAAGTTCTGGGACTGCCACCAGCAGTGGCTCTGGCAATGTGTTATCTCTCTTTGTAAGAGCAGTCCCGCTGTTATTAGGATTTAATGCCCTGTTGCATGTTATGCAGATGTGTGTTGCTGGATGAATATATGCCACAGCTTGGGAAAGTGTCTGCTGGGGACCCTGAGGTGATGCTTCCATTGTTCAGGCTCAAACTAAAAGGTCTAATCTTACTTACTCCTATGAGATTTTCAGAAGTGATTGATCAAGTTATCTGCTGCTTATAAGGAGTTGTGTCTGCAAGTGGTGTAACACTCTTTGTTTGGAAAACAGCTCAAGACTTGTGGGGCAGATTAATTGCAGTGCTATATATACACACTTCATGCTGTTCCAGCAACACATTCCATTTAATCAGCCAACTCTGCCAGACTCACATGTGCACAGTGCTGCTGGAATATTCATACACAGCAGCAAATCTGTCCCAGGGATGTCAAATATAGCTTTGATCTCTAATAATGATGCTGTAGTTTCCAGGAGCTGCACTTATCCTATTAACATTCATGTCTGGATTTTGCTTATGCATCACAATGGATTGTTTTAAACCAAGGGTGCCAAACTTCTCAGGTCAGGTGTGTCCCTTGCCACAACCTGACTACACATTTAGGTGAATAATCTAAATTTGTCTGGGTTCACACAAAGTCCCTGCTTTTTAGCCTAATTTTCCTGAATAACAAATGTGGATGGCCTGAATTAAATTCCTAAGGAGCAAAGCTCTCTTTGTTACGCCCTGTGTTTTTTGTGCAAACAGGCCCAAGAGCTTTCAACTCATTTTTTCAAGACCTGGCCTCTGTTCAGGCTGTTGTAGCATCAGGGCTGGGTTCAGCCTCTAAGGTCCCAGCCATTTTGATGGTGGAATTAATGTGAAATAATTTGACTGTGCAGGCTGGTACGATCTGGCTACAGCTGGGTCCGTTAAGGCAGTGAAGTTCTAAACTCTTAGAGATGTTTAAAGATAAAGCAGGAAAGCTGTATTTTTTAGCCTGATGTGGGTTTAGGTATTAGTACACCTTTGGATTGATCCTTCCACTCTGCCAAATGGGAAGAATGAGGAAATGTCATGGTAGATACAGGTATCCTCAGTGAACTGGCATAAGTGGCAAAAGATTGGATACAAATATGACTGGAAAAAAATAATAATTTTGAAATAAGAACAAAACCTAATGTTCTTCAATAAGAACATAAAACTGCGTTATTCAACCAAGTGCAGTCCTCCTAAACTTCTTTTTTTTCTCTCCATGGAAAAAAGGTTAATATTGCAATGAAAATCTAAAATGACAGTCTTAAAAATAAGATGTTTCTGAAGATTGTAGTTTCCTTTGTTCCAATGTTACTCCGTGTATTTTGCAAGGAAAACTGCAAGTCCTGGGTGTGTGGGACTGTGATGACGGATTCTCTGTGTAAAATACTTCAGATTTGATGGATGAAAACAGTTGTTCTAACTTGCATTTACATTCACTTTAATATTTCCTTTATTTTCTTTTTTATTTATATTTTAATTTTAATATTTATTTGTATTTTTAATTTTGTTTATTTATTGTCTTTAACATGACCTCGCCTCTTTTCTATAGGTCTCTTTTGGAAGATGGCTGATAGAGGGCAGCCCAAATGTCTTACTGTTTGACATAGGATCAGCATCTTGGAACCTGGACAAGTGGAAAGGTGAATTTTGGGAAGTCAGCAACATAGGGATCCCTTTTCATGACCAAGAAGCCAACGATGCTGTGATTTTTGGATCATTAACAGCCTGGTTTTTAAAAGAGGTACAGTTTTTAAACCTAGAGATTTTTAAACCTCAGCCTTGCCTGCAGACCAAAAATGCTTTGGGATGTGGTTCTTTTTCTCCAGTTTAAAAATTCTAATTTTAGAGGAATTGGATACCTGATGTAGGTCAAATCTGTATTTCAGTTTTAAATGTTAAGTGGTCTTTTAACTATATTTTTCCAGGAGAAGGGTGAGGGGGCTGCCCAGTGTGAATTCTGCTGTGTCTTTATGTCACTTCCCACTGTTTCTTCTCAACTCCCTTATTTGCCACAGGATCTCAAACTTTCTTTTTCTCTCCTATGGAAGTTAAGTTGTCACTCTCCCAAACTGTCCTTGAAGCCAGTCAAGCCATGTCTCAGCAACTAGATGCTGCCTTGAACATGGAATATAGACAGACAGACAGAATTAATGGTGGCCCTGTGGCTTCAGATGTCACTCTGAAGAGAGGAAGAGATCAGGGGGGGCAGAAAGAAAGAGATTTCTGGAACTGGGATGATGGGCAGGATAGTGCATGTTCCATGTATGTTATTTCTATTTTCAGCTTTCCTGTCAGTTTGATGACAAGCCCAGTATAATTGCTCACTTCCACGAGTGGCAGGCAGGAGTGGGTTTGATACTGGCTCGGTCTCAGAAACTTCCTGTAGCCACAATTTTTACCACCCATGCCACTCTGCTTGGGAGATACCTGTGTGCAGCCAGTATTGATTTCTACAACAATCTTGACCAGGTAAGAGACATTTTTCTCATTCTTTTCCTTTCTTTTACCTAATCAGCTCCTGGCTCCTTTTCTGTTTACTGTGCTACACTATATATTGTATTTTCTGTCTTGTGTGATCCCTTGTGATTGACCCACGTCTGAGCAATCAGTTGTCGGTTCCAGAGCACAAGAAATGGTATTTGTAAGACCATGAGGTGTCCAGGCATGAACGTCTTTTTGTCTGTGTCACCTGACAGGTCATCTTAAAGCTCAGTGGAGACTAGAGCAGCATGAGTAACCAGGGAATGTAAAACCTCTTTAGTTGTAGTTATCACCTGACCCTTCAGGTGCATCCTCACAATGTTCTTTCTTAATGAAAGACAGGAGAAAAAATAACCTGTAGCCCCCCTCTTGCTCAAAATACCCTGGAACTGCATTAAATGGTGTTTTTTTTCTTTCCCCAGCCTATTTCCTAATTCTTGCAAGTCATAGTAAGTCTTTCTAATTTCAAGCATTTCAAGTTAGGTTTAATTTGTGGAACGGTGTCTTGCAAAGACAAGGCCTGAGCAGTTTGTGCTGCTGGCCTTATTCAGAAACACAGAATCCCAGAATCCCAGAATGGGTTAAAGATCATCTCATTCCACCCCCTGCCATGGGCAGGGACACCTTCCACTATCCCAGGTTGCTCAGAGCCCCATCCAACCTGGCCTTGGACACTTCCAGGGATGGGGCAGCCACAGCTTCTCTGGGCAACCTGTGCCAGGGCCTCACAGGGAAGAATTTCTTCCCAATATCCAATCTAAACCTGTTCTCTGTCAGTCTGAAGCCATTCCCCATGTCCTGTCCCTTCTGTCTGTCAGATCTCTCTCCATCTCTCCCCTACTAAAACCAGTCTCCTAAGTTAAATATGTTTTTAGGTGCATTAATGAGGAAGCACAAGTAACCCAGTCGAGGAGTCTAGACATTCCTGCTCCCTTATGCCCTCTTTAGGTGTATATATACAAAATTTAGCTTTGAAGATACATGAAATTATTTTTTACTGGAAAGAGCTGGATTGAAAGAACTGAACACACGTGGTGGCAGGTTTAACTCTTGAGGAAGTGGGGATTTTTCATTTATTCACCCTTGCATTCTTCCACATAATTTGTTAGTAAGGAAACAATAATTAAAAAAATGGGGGGCATTCAAAATGAGAATTAGTGTAAAAAAAGAGAATGTTGATTGTTTTACTTAAAATTTACTTAAAATACCATGTCAGAGCCTTGCCTTTCTTTTGAAAGGAAATCCTAAAAAAAAAAAAAAAAAAGATTTCTTTTGCTTCTGGTTAATTTGGTGAGCTGCAAGAAATCCAGAAAATAGTCTGTTTTTCTCAAAAGCATCTTTTTTTTCCCCATGCATGGTAACTTTGTGTGCCTCACCCTTTTCTGTGTACTCAAAAGAAAAAGTAATGATCTCGCCTCAGAGTGGACTTGCAGATTTTAGTATATTTATAACCTGGCCACAGTAATAATACATTTTTTTCTGTTCACACATGGCATGGACAACTTTATGTGAGAAGGTACTGTCGACCCTTCTGCAAAGCTTCACAAATTCCATTGGTAGTTATCAGCTACATCTTAAATACAGAAATTTCTATTCAGATTTTATTCTGAGAATATATGGAATGAAACATAAGTATCAGTTTAGAGTATTACTGTAAACTGCTGTAAATAATATTTAGGGAAAGAAACTTGTGAATATAATAATAATGCTTTATGCCCTCTGTGGATTGACATTTAAAGGTGCCAATAGAGGAAATTATGCCAAGCTGTTACACCACTGTTTAACGTGCTTAGAGGGTGATAAAGCTGTTCCTGACAAAATTAACTATCTTGGTGAGGTGCTCCTTTGCCTGTAAAAAGGTCAACTTGGCCCAAAAGTCAGTTGAGAAATGAGAGGTTGATCTATTGTAATTAAATGATACAGAGAGATATATCTTTAGACTATTCTTGTTGCTGCCTTCTAGCAGTAAATTATTAAGGTCAAACAAACAATTTGTCAGTGAAGAAGATTCTTTAGGGCTTTGTCATATTTGATCTTTGGAGGAAACAATATATTTTTAGGGCATATCCTCCCCTCTCACCCTGAAGTAAAATGTCTGGCTTTGCTATTTCAATGTCATGGCATAAATTTCTTCCTTTGAAACATGATCATAATTGAGGTCTCACGTTTGACCTGTGTTTCATGGGCAAAGCACAATTTCCACCAGCTTTAAGTGCAGCAGCTGAGATATGTGGGAAGGATGCAGCTGTGGAATGTTCTGGGCCAGGTGTCCCAGAAAAATGGTTGCAGCACAAAGGAAAGTGTGTGGCCCAATTGTGCCTAGAGACAGTCAGGCATGTACAACTCCTACGGAGAAAAGAGGGAACCTCATGTTCCCTTTCCTAGTCCCCAACACAGTCCACAAAAATTTGGCTGGTAGGGAGAGTTTTACACTTGCCACACAGTGGATGTAAGAGTGTAGTGTTGTGTGACACCTGGCCTCTTCCTGAGCCATCTTCTCCTTGCCTTTGTCAGAGACAGGATCCTGGTTCTTACACAGCATTCCACCTTGACAACTGTGCTCTGCTTTAGTTGACAAGGTGGTGTTCAGTCACAGGCTTGAACTCTTCCACAGGCAACACTTTATAATTTCACTAACAAATGGAGTGTGCTATGAGCTTAATTCCCCACAGAAGTTTAAGAGGTTTTGTAGGTCTAAATAGTCCAACCAGCAGTGCATTTCTCCCGTTATCCCCATGTCCAGTGTAGCTTTTACACTGGTCAGTGTAGGGTTATGCTTGTTGCCAAGATAAACTGAACCAAAATAGCTAACCCAGAAGTTAGGGAGTTCTGTGAAAAAAAGTTCGGAGTCTGTAGAACCTTTTCCTCTTCAGGGGGAACTGACCTCTCAGCTGAAGATCAAGAATGTTAATCTTTTATTGCTTTCCCCATTGTTTAACGGGAATGGCTTATTTAGGGGGTTTTTTTGGGTCTCATTTCATCCCTTTAGGGTTTTAAATAGGCCAACACCTTTCATAAATTGACTGAGAGGCAGTCCAGGCAAGCTGACAGATGAGTAGACACCTCGTTTTGGCAAATGATTTAATCTGGAATTTCATCTGAGAGGTGACCATCTGAATGGTTCTGGGGACCTCTGGCCTGGCATGATGGAGAAGTTGGTAGGCTTCAGCCTCTGATGCTTCTTACTAAAAAACCCATGTGAGTTGTAATAGAAAAAGTGCTCCAATGAGAAGAAGCAAAGCTTAGTCTTATTCTGCATTGCTTTTTTCCTTATTACCCTGCCATGTGTAACTCATCTGTTTAGAACTTGCAACATTTTCATTGGGCCCATGCAAGTGCAGCTTGCACCTAGTTTGCAAGGTGGTGGAAAATCCTGTCCCAAGAAGTCTGAAAGGAACAGTACTAAAAACCCCAATGAAAATGAATAGTCAAGAGCTTTTATGCTGCCAACATCAGGGCACAGGATCTCATTCCAGCTGGTGCTGCACTGTCCAGGCTGTCACTGAGCTCTCTGTGATACAAAGCTGATCCTCTTTGTCAGCAGGGCAGCTAATGGAAATCTGATTTAAGCCAGGAAGCGTAGATTTCAGTCTCTTTTGGCATTGCAGAGCTGTACCAGAATGAAAGTTCTATTTGCACAAGATAACAGTCAATGGGAGGTAAATTTGACGTAAACTGGATTTTAAAAGAGTCATTCTTACATAATTCAGGCACTGGCAGCCAGTGAGATTATGCTGGAAGCAGAGGTCTTTCCATGCTTTCTTTTGGTGGGTGAGGAATTTGAACTTCAGACCTACCTCTGACTGTTCCTGATGCCACTGCAGCATCACTTTGAACTTTGCTGCTGATTTAAAAGGCCATCATACTTTTTTTTCCTTAGGAAAGCATAGTTTAGTATCAGTATGTAGAGATTCTGTGCAGACTGTGCCAAATTATCTGTCTTTCAGAAAATTATTTACATAGCCAGTATAGTCCTTCCTCCTTTTCCACTCTCAAATCATTCTTCTTGTGCTTTGGGAATATTTTGCACTTTATCATTTTGAAGTAGGAATGTCAGATTTGGATTTGCTACTTCAGTGACTGTTCACTGCTTCCAGGAGAAACATAATACCTGTGTCCCATAACTACTTTTTTTCATTCAAAGATCACCTGAGCTATCTTAAGCAGAATGCCATGCTGGGAGGTTCAGTGATTACCTACTGTGCCTCCTAACATGTTAAATTTTACAACATTAATGAAATGTTATGCCCTTTACATGGATCCCTAAAAAAGACAGAAATGAGCTGAAATTTTTCCTCAGGATTGAATACAAGTTTCACCCCAAAAGCATTGAGCCTGTGGAACATCTTGCTGTGTTGCTTTGAAAATAGAGTGGCCTTATAAAGAATAATTTTCCTCCTTAGTTCATTCCATCTTGTGAATTCTAACAGTCAGGGTAGGAGGGGATCCTCACCAGGAGAAGCAGTAAAACATTTACAGGGAAGTGGGTATTGAAGGAGACTTTAACAATCACTGAGGGATGAAACAGTTGGGCTCGATGATATCAGGGGTCTTTTCCACCCTAAGTGGGTCTGTAAACAGTTCATGTGAGTTAGATGTGTTTTCCTCTGGGTGCAGCTTTGCTCTGTGGCTTTGCTCGTGTTCCCCTTTGCTGATAACAGCGAACAAACAGCGGTCACAGCGTGACGCACGTCACGGGTGCTTTGCTTTGCTCCCGCTGGACACGAGGGATATGGGACACAGTTCACAGGTGCCTGAGCTGGAGGGGACAAACACCCAGAGGGCAGAGCCCATTGCTGGGCAGGAACAGTGCTTTGGGGGTGAAGAGCAAAGCGGCTGCACGGGTGCTTGGCTTCGTTTGGGCAGACTGGCTCCACACAGCCCCGTGTTGCTTCTAATTCTGGAGCTAATATTGGCACAGCAAGCTCAGCTGTCTTTGCACAAGGCTGTGTGGACTAAATTTGTCACCTGGCTCATCAATTAATTTTCATCTAACCTGCCCTTCAACTTGTCTGAGGCTATTTTCACTGGTCTAGCCTGCTCAGGAGTGCGCAGTTCTTGCTCCACATTATAAGTGAGGTCAAAAGTCAAGGTCTTGGTTTAGTGATTGGTGGTGGAAGCTGCTGGAGAGTGAGAGCAAATGAAATGTGAGAACTCCCTGACTTCTGTTTATACTTCCTAACAGCCCTGGAATTGTGTACCTTTGCAGAAAAATGCCAAAAGTCATGCAAGCATATGCAAAATAAAGTATTTCCCATTTCCAGAAGATGAGACAATGAATAGCAATGAAGAAACAAGCATTGATATGTGTTAAATGTGTTAAAAGTGCTTTCATGCAATCAAGGAAGTAAAAGTTAGCTAGAAATAAGCCACGGCACTTAACATTTTTTTTATAAGCCTTTCTCCCAGTAGTGTTGGAGGGAGTGTTTTTCCACAGTTAGTGAACATGCCCCAAATTTAGTTTTTAATTACATTTTGTAATTGAAACCCATTCTTGCTGAGAAAGGGAAAAGAGAACAAAAACCCTTGAAAGTTTGAGCAGTTATTTGTTTGCTAGCAATTTTGCAAGTTATTTTTAGTACAAAAGATGTATTTGAAAAGACTTCCACGGTTTTGATTGCAGTGGTGCCCCATCCAATTTGTGTGTTTGTCCAGCGTGTTAAAGAACTGTCCCATTTTGGTTTGTTTGTTGGTTTTTTTTTTTTGCACAGAATGTTTGAACAATCAGATACTCAGTTAAAAGCTTTGTGTGAATTAATTTAGGGTGAGTGATGCACAATGCTAGAGATCTGTGGCACTCTACCAAGTCAAATTAATTCACCTTTATTTTTTTCTTTCTCTGGCCTCCTACTCAGTGCTCCTTCTACCATTCAACTTCTGTGACAAATGAGATGTATGTCCTAGAGAAAAGATCATTTAAGGTGAAAATATGAGATATGATGATATACAACTGAGAAATGGTAGTATATTGTAAAGTGTATTTCCTACCTTTTCTAAAAATCTCTTCGGCAAACTTAGAAACTCCTGATATAGAGGACCATCAATACCAAAATAAAGCATCTAGTTTCTCTAGAAGTTTTTAGCTGAGATTTTTCAAGAGTCCTTTTTTTTTTTTTGGTCACATTAGGGTGGCATTTTCAAGTAATATAGTGGGAGCCACTTTCTCATAAGTAGTGTAGCACCGCTGCAGAATTAGTGCTCAGTGGATAAAAGCGCTTTCTTAGCAAAGACATTTGTAGCTCCATCTGTATCTATACCTGCCTTAGTAAAAATAAAAGCTGTTTGCTTAAATCTGGTCCTCTGAAGTGGTTCACATTTGATCAAATTTCTTAAAATATGTTCTGTACCAACATTAAGCACCTACTTGGCAGGAAAGGTCACAGTGTGAATAGGTTTATTCTGGCTGAGTTGTCAAGTGCTGGAAGCAGAGGTCACACAGTCCTAACTATAGAAAGTGCTGTCTGCCCTGCCTGTAATAATGGTTAAATCTCTGACAGGCAAGGAAGTTCCACAGTCAAATGCAATCAAAGTCAGACTGTGCAGCATTAGGCAGCAATAAGGACAGAGCTCATCGAGAGTCACTGTCCCTCTCCACGGAATCACAGAGTCCGTTGGGTGCCTGTTCTGTCAACCTTAGGAGGTCAAGACTTCTGTTCCCATAAGTGAAACATCATTTGAGACTAAGAGGATTGTAATTTAATTGAAATCGTTGACACCTTCTTTAGACTCACTGCAGTGGTTTTGCAGTGCACATCTGAGTGAACATTTGAACCTTTAAGCTCGGAGGGTGTTGTGCTTTTTCTTTGCATCAGGATGATGTGAGCTCAGTAGAAAAAAAGAGAAAGGGGTGGCACCACGGTTGAAAGGTGATTCAGAAGTGCTTTGGTGTTTGGGATGGTCTCATCTAGTGGTTTTAACTTAGAAATTAGAAATCAATGGAGTTCAAAGTGAAATGCAAGAAGCAGCAAATAACAGTGATGACGTTGGAGAAAGAACATCACTGAGTATCAGAAAATATCTCGNGTCACTGTCCCTCTCCACGGAATCACAGAGTCCGTTGGGTGCCTGTTCTGTCAACCTTAGGAGGTCAAGACTTCTGTTCCCATAAGTGAAACATCATTTGAGACTAAGAGGATTGTAATTTAATTGAAATCGTTGACACCTTCTTTAGACTCACTGCAGTGGTTTTGCAGTGCACATCTGAGTGAACATTTGAACCTTTAAGCTCGGAGGGTGTTGTGCTTTTTCTTTGCATCAGGATGATGTGAGCTCAGTAGAAAAAAAGAGAAAGGGGTGGCACCACGGTTGAAAGGTGATTCAGAAGTGCTTTGGTGTTTGGGATGGTCTCATCTAGTAGTTCTAACTTGGAAATCAGAAATTAATGGAGTTCAAAGTGAAATACAAGAAGCACCAAATAACAGTGATGAAGTTGGAGAAAGAACATCTCTGAGTATCAGAAAATATCTCATTTTCTGTGTTCTTTGTTCCTTCAGGAGTTGTGTCTGAGTCTTCATATCCCTTCTCTCCACCACAACTACATTTCTCTCTCTGATTCCCACCATTCCACCCAGTCCCCAGGTTCTGTCCTCATCTTCCTTCCCGTTTTCTTCTCTCCCCCATGCCTTCAGTTACCAGCAACTTCCCTGCTCTCCCAGGTTTTCCAACAAGCCCTGGCAAGATGCAGTGTGATACATTGTCAGCCAGCAGGCCAAATGCTCACCTTTCATGGCATCATTAATCTGGTTGCCCTTCCATTGTAGAGCTGCCACTTTTTCCAGGAACATGCAGGACCTGAGACCCCTCATGCTCCTTCAAACCCTTTGAAGGTGATAAAACAGCTCAAAACCCAAGAATGGCAAAACCACAGAACTATCCCGTGATTCTCATTCCCTGGGGAAACCGAGCTTGGCACGAGAAACCTTCTTTGAGGAAATAAGTCTGAGAAGCACGTCCCACAGGTGTCTCTGTTTGTTTGTTTTATTATTTCCCAGTTTGACATTGACAAAGAAGCTGGAGAGAGGCAGATTTACCACCGGTACTGTATGGAACGGGCATCCGTGCACTGCTCCCATGTGTTCACCACAGTCTCACAGATCACAGCCACAGAAGCAGAACATATGCTTAAAAGAATTCCTGGTAAGACCCAAATTGCTTTTTTTTTCTTGTATTTCCTCCTCCTATCTACATTTCCTCAGACTGAATGAACATAATAGAGATGGAGAGTAACCAATTTTCAAAATTCAAGTGCAGATGATATCACTCGAAACACATTCTAGCAGCACGTAGTGTAGTCCAGAAGAAATCAAGTTCAGCATCATTTAGTAACTGCTTCCAGCGCCATTTTAGGAGAGCATGAATTTAACTCTTTGCAAGGACATCTAGCTTCAGGAGCTTTGTCTGTGGCAGGGTTTCCTTGCTCTTAGGGCCAAACCATGAAAAGCTTCATATGTATAATATTTTCTAAAATAGTCGAGCCCAGCAGTTTGCCTGGTTTTCCCCTCATAAAATGTGATATTTCAAAAGCTTTTTGTGTTCTATGCATGGAGTTTGAGCAAGGTAATGATCCCAGTCTGATGTGTCATTAAAGCTCTGTTTAAGTCAGTCCAACACTCCATGTGCAGGTAAGCGTCATGAGGGGAAAACTGCACAACGATTTTGGAGACTGTTTAAGCAGATGTGTTCACATCTTGGTTATTTCAAGCTAAGCAATACCCAGAAGACTTTATTTTCTTGTGTTTTTTTTATTTTGTAGATTTTTTTAGGTGATTTACAGTGCTAATTATAGTTTGGGATTGTTATCTTTGTTAGCTTCAATGGTTCAAGCCACATCGTGGTTCCTGAATCAGAACAAAAGAGGTGTTCATTGAATCCTTTGCCTCATTCCTGACTAACTGTCAATAGGATGATGAACTTGAATTATTTTAAATTTCATTTTGAACACGACAACTTTAAACAAGTCACTTAAGTCTTCAGTCATTTAAACTGGGATATCTCTTAAAGGTCTTGATTTTTACAAAGTGCAGAGCACTCAACCTCTGAAAATCAGACTTTTGAAGCTGTTTTATACTGGGATGAGGCTTCTCCTCAAAACAGCTGCCCTTGGAAATCATAGTTTATGTTTTGGGATTTTAGGAGACTGAAATGAGTCTGAATCCAGTTTAATTTGGGAGAGAAAATCTGCAGACTGCTCACAGTTGAAGCTGAAGAGAATTCCATGCACAGAGATTCACAGGCCTGAGCTTTTTGTGATTATTCTTGCAACTCTGAAGAAACCAAGTAAATATATTTAATGTTTGGGTTAAGCTTCATGTTGACAGAGCTAGATAGAAATTCAATAGGAATTGCCACCCCAAATCCTAGGAGACAACTATAAGTGGAAAGTATGTTCTCATGGGAATAAGTACTTTATTAGTTTCTTTGAATCCTAGACTACTAATAAACTGTGTAGGAGTCTATTCTCATACTATTTATTCTCTCTGAAGTTGTGAAATCCACAGTGGCCATTTGGAAAGTTCAGCAATCCTTCAGTAGTAGGTCATTGAGCTTGAATTCTGCAAAGGAATTGAATGCTGAAACTATGTTTCTCAACCCACTTTAAAAATAAACTTCTAAAAGGGGGATGAAGAATTGGCACCGTTAACTTTTATTTGCATTTATTGAGAGATAAACTTTGTAACCAAATTGTTAGCTAAAAGTAACTGAGAAATGTGCCAAGTAGAGCTGTCTCTGCTGCTTCTCTTAAATGTTAAACTTGGATTATAATTCAAATTGTAAATCTTATCACTTGGAAAGGTCCCTTTAAAATTTAGCAAACCTGGTTGCATAGGGAAAGTTTGCACCAGGACAAAGGCCAATTTGCCAGCCTAAATCAGGCAGAATGACTGCTTTTATTATTTGGTCAATATTTTATCAAACCATATTTGTCACAAGTTTGAGTATCTGATGTTGAGCCTGCTTTCTTTGAAGTATCGAGCAAGATTCTGTCACTGGTCATAAGTTACATTCCCATGATTTGAAAACTGATATTACAGGATTTCTAATGTTTTCATTCAGGTATGAAACACATTTCTCACTGGCAGTACAGAAGACTTTGAATCAAAATTCCAGGAGATCTAGGTATCAGTTGAGATCTAGATCTAGGCTTCCTACCTTTATATATTTGATCAAAATCATAGAAGAAGACTCTGAAAAAGTGAGTCAACCCTGAATGTTAGTGACTTAGCAGCAGAAAACATCCTACTGTGCCAATATTACTTAAATTAATGCCAGTTTCTTTCCTATAAATACAGAAGTCAAAACATTCTGGTTTGACCTTCTTGGGACAATTTTTTTTTTTTTGAACAAAAATGTCATTAATTCATTAAACAACAAGAAAACACTTGGCATAGGGACAAAGCTCTTTTTTATCACTTCTTCCCCAGGGTGAGGGCACATTGCCTCACACAGGTTCAAAATGTTGCTGTTTGTTGAGCAGAAGTAGTGAACTGGGTGTTTTGGGCCACCAAAGTTTGTTCTGCATCTCAAAGCCTTAACTAAGATATGGGTTGAGCCTGATGAAAGGGTAAATGAAGCTGCAATTAAATCAGAGAACGTGGTAGTAGGTTATACACAGGCTGCTGCTGGTGGCTGAGAGGGATCAATACTCCCCAATAAATAAAAATAAATGTGAGAGAGTGGATGGAGACTGGCCAGAAATGCCCAGTCAGGCATTGTTAGTTTTTTTGGGCAGAGTTTGAAATGGTTGTCTTCTCAAAACTATGTCCTGCAGGAGCCAGTTCTTCCATGCTGGGCAAGGAGCAGGGCAGAGGAAGGAGGAGAATGTGGTTGGTACAGGCAAGGAAGGATGTTTCTGCTCTGTTGCCTCCCCACTCACATGAGGCCACAGAGTACTTTTAAGTGCTGGACAGGAGAAGGTAAAAGCACAAGTTTTCTTGTCAGGCCCACCAAGACTGCCCTTTTTTTCTCATGGAGAACCAAATCTTAAGTACCTAGCAAGTAAAGATTTCCTGGTCTTTAGTTTCAAATGTGGTATTCCAATCAAAATTTTGGGTATTTCGTAGTTACAACCAATAAAGATTGAATTTTTGTCTACTGCTGTTTAACCTTGAATGTTTCAGAACCCATTACAAGATAAGGTTTAATCAGAGATCACTTACTTGTCAGGGAAACACATATATTGCTGGAGCAGACTTTGAATTTCAAGCAATTAATTGAAAATGGCTGTGGCAAGTATACTGGATAGCATATGGAGAATTGATTGTACTTATTTTAAGATCATCTTGATAGGGTTTTAAGCAGAGGAGCTGTAGGTGTTTTAAAGAAGTCTCCATAAGTCTCTCCAGAAGTAGGAGCTTTATATCAGGCCAGATGTTTAATGCTAGACATGCACACTTCTACTAACGGGGGAAAGGATGGGAAACACTGAATGTCAGGCATCTGTGACTGAAAAATCACAGCAGAAGTGATGTTCAGGACCTGTATCAGTGGCAAGGGAGAGACTGTGCTCCCATCAGCAGCCCTGATGTATGGGAGCAGTTGACCACGAGCACTCTGATTGAAGGAGGTGCTGTTGGGTTTGGATGAACCACATGTTGTAGGGAATGATAATATCCTAATTAGGGTCCTCTGGATGCTGCACAGAACCTTTAAAATTACTCCAGTTAATGGTTGTGATGAGCAGACACCCGATGACCCCTTTAGGAGAACAGGGTTGGAATTTGCACCACTGTGCCCTCTAATAATCAGTGCTTCTTGCTTCTTTGAAGATTATTTGTGTGTGAAGGATCTCTGGTATCTGTTTGAGGCAGTTGTGTTACTTTGAAATAAGGAACTGGCCTCCCCTTTCATTTCCATACATGGCTTTCATAAACCAACTCAAAGAAAAGAAAGTGGCATTCTTTCCATTTATTTCAACTAGATTTAGGGCAAGCCTTTAAACAGCTGCTGTGATCTACCAGGAAGATGAGGAGGGACTGAATTTCAGTGTTGTTTGAAGCAAGCTATGTCTGTCCTCTGTGTATATCCTATAACTCTACTTTAAAAATGCTGGAAATGAACAAACTTTAATTGAAAGGTCCTTTAGAATCTTGGATGAGAACAGCTGTAAATGTGTAAAGCATGTTATTATTCTGTGGCTATTTTTAGGAGAAATCCAACAGATTACTCAAGGGAGGTCTTTTTTTGAAAAGGTTTCTTATATTCTCCCTTTTCTGATAAACCCTCAGAAGTCTTGATAGAATGGGTGTCTCTTGTGCCATGCAGCAAACAAGGGCATAGTCCTGTGCAGTCTCTGCTTTCAAGAGCTTTCAATCTCTAGTCATAGAGCAGGGAACAGTGATACCAACAATAAAGAGGCAAAGGGCGTATTGCACAACAAACACAGCTAAATGGACACATTGCTGGAGCCTTGACAGCACAGAAGGGCAGGGTCTGTCTAGTCTTGACCAAAGGTGAAAGTCAATTTAATGCCAACATGCCACGTGCAGGAGCTTTGTGGAATGAGCTGGTGGAGACTGTTGTGTCAGGCAGTGCTGTTCCCTCTCCAGAAATAACATAATCCATGACCTGTTCACGTGCTGACAGCTGGGAGACACGTTGGTTCTTTCCTGAAAGATTTCTCTGACTCTGAAGATGTCTACCTCTGCCTTTTCTCTGCTTTTCCAGATGTTGTCACCCCAAATGGCTTGAACATTAAGAAATTTTCAGCAATGCATGAGTTTCAGAATTTGCATTCCATGTACAAGGCTAGGATCCAAGAGTTCATTCGAGGTCATTTCTATGGGTATGCTTTTACTTTTCAAAAATTAGCAACGGTTGTCCAACGCTATTTAAAAGCAAGAACCAAAGCAGGAAGGCTAATGAGTACTTCATGGAGGAGCTGAAATGCTACCAGCTCAATTCAAATGTCTGTCTGGGATTTCTCAGTCAGAAGCTAAAGGAATTTTAGACACCAGTCCTAACTCTGCTTAACAGCTTGTGATATCAGAGAGCAGATCCTGATTTGGTCATTATTTACCCAAGATGCAGTTTGGCAGATTAAAACAAGTCCATTTAAAGAACAGCAGGAAAGCCTCACTTTCTTTATGTTCTCGGGATAATTAAATTCCTCCAGAATAGAAAGCTGTTGTGTGCTTTGCTTGATTATATCTAGAGAAATACTTTGTTCTTGTCTGTTTGTTTTCTTGCTTTCAGCCACCTGGACTTTGATCTTGAGAACACCTTATTTTTCTTCATTGCTGGGAGATACGAGTTTTCCAACAAGGGAGCTGATATGTTTCTAGAAGCCTTATCAAGATTAAACTTTTTGCTAAGGGTAAGAAAACTTGTGCAGCTGTTGATAACGTAGAGCTCATCCTCAAATGACCACACTGTGGAAGTCACCTGCAAGAATTCCTGGCAACTCTGGTTTATGGGAAAGTAATTATGGGATGCTCACAGTTTCCACAGAAGTCTTTCTCTGAATCCTCAGAGTATGTAATGATCTCAGACAGCTTAAAAATAACTGGTTACATAGTTCTAGGAGTTAATCCATGGCCACCTCCCTCGTTTTTAGAGAGAAATAATGAAAATGTTATTCACGAGTTTGCCCTGAAGGTTTGCATATTAGAAGGGAAATAAAAGTAATCCTTTAATGATACCTTTTAAAAATATCTTTTTAAGCAAATTGCTTAATTCACTGGGACCTGATAATGATCTTTTAAATCTACTGTTACCACACTGGATGGGAATCTTGCAGGAAAGTTCCCACTGTGGCAGCAGGCTGGTGAACAAACCTGGGGAAGTGGAACTCAGTTCTCCATGCTTCTGTTTCCTCAGGTATAAAATGAGTGCAATGTTTCTAAATGCTTTTATGGAGTACTTTTAAAATTTTTAAAAATAATCTACAAGTTTATTTTTATTTTAAAATTTTAATTTAATTACATTTAAAATATTTTTAATTTAATAAAACCATGTAAAATAATTTTAAAATTAATTTACTTTTAATTTAAGGAAGATAAAACTTTTGTTCTGATCAGAGCACTTATCACCAACAATGAAGTTGTTGAAAATGTCTCCATATCTGTCCTAAATATTGATACATTTAAAATTATAGACAGAAAAAGTAGTACTAATCAGTTTTCAGCCATCTAGCAAGGATCAGTTGGCTGTTGTGCCAGACTCTCTCTCCTATCATTTAAATGATGTGGAAAATTTGGTTAAAAATAACAATATGGTGTTGTCAGCAGGGCTGAAAAAAAATATTGATTTTCAAGGCCATAACAACACGTGCTCTACCACCACTTTCTGTTAATACAACATTAGAGCCTGTGGACTTCCTGCAAATCCTTCATCCCTTCATGCACACAACCTCACATAAATCATGTGTTTCTTCCATGACAAAAGTCAATTGTTTGGCATTGCAAGGCAACATCAACTACCTGTTAATGGCATTTAAACAGCTCTGGGAGCTGATAATGTGGAAAGCCTCATGTGATAAGAGGGAAAGAATTGCTTGAGCAACCATTGCAGCAATCTCTTATTGCAGCTAATTATTTATATCATAGAATCATTAAACTCTGTGCTGTTGCTCCTCACACAAGCTGAGCCTGACTTTACTGCATTACTGCTCCAGTTTGGATGCCAGCACCTGATTAGCTGTTCAAAGAACAGCTCTGTAATTATTTCAAGTGTTTATCATTTTCAAGTGTAGCTCTGTTAGTTGTTTCAAGGGATAATTCCATTGGAAATGGCAGAATACCTGTACTACTTCTGAATCTGGAAATGCTGCTGCTTCTGAAACAAATCATCGTGGTGTGCCTGGCTCTCAAAAATACACTGAATTGGGTGCAGTTATTTTTATTTGATAGAGTCTTTTTCCTTTGCTCCTTGAGAACCTTACTAACATTTTGGAGGTAATATATTGATGTTGGCACAGAGTATTAAAAAACACTGAGATCATGGTGTGGTGGACTCTGAACCTGCCTTGAGGAGAGGGAAGAACCTTAACATGACAAGTGACTCCTATAGGTTATTTTCCACTCTGCATTTCCCTGTACCTCAGTCTGAGAGAAGGCCTGCTAACAGCAAGTTTGTGTGTCTATAACTTAAAAACAGAGGCAACCCAAAATAATTTAATTTTTACTGCTCTGAATAAGGTTCACCCTTAGCTTTTCTTTAAACAGTTGCTGACAGGAGTAAAACCTCATTCATGCAAAGAATCCTTTGCTCACCCCTTTAAGCCAAAATAATTTGTGTCAGGTGAGAAAATGTGTGTAGGATTTTTGTGGGTTTTGTTTTGTTTTGTTTTTTTTAAAGTTTATTTCCACATCCTCAGCCATGGTCTCTAAACAATGAGAGGTCAGGAAGGTGTGTATTGCCCAAATTGAAACTGTGTGACACGTGTTTTACCTGTATTATCCTCAGCTGTACCTCTGACGTGACAAAAAGGGAGAGTTCAGAGATCAGAGCCTTCCTGGGCAGCCCAAGTGCATTGGATTTTCCTGTGACTAATTCTTGAAGTTGACTGGGGTACTTTGCAGTGAGATTTTATTTTTATTTCTATTTATTCCTCTCCATCTTTTTTTTTTTTTGCCGTGTAGGTCCATAAGAATGATGTTACAGTTATTGTGTTCTTCATCATGCCAGCAAAGACAAACAATTTCAACGTGGAAACCCTGAAAGGACAAGCAGTCAGGAAGCAGCTCTGGTAATTCCCATTCTCTCCAAGGGCTTGATGCAGTGAATTCAGGACACATGCAAAAGTTTCAGCTGAAGAATAACGCCCTTTCTTTTTGCTCTGCTAAAATTGAGGGTTGTGGGTAACTAGAATGTGTTTCAGGGATGAAAGAGATGAGAAAGATAAATAAGGGTAAATAATTCTCCTTTTTTGTTTTTTGTTTGTGTCCATGGTTCTTTTTGGTAAACTTCCCTTGCCATTCCTTATAACACAGTAGCAAGTAGTATTTGCTTTGCAGCAACAAAGTCAAATATTCTAGAAAATCCACTGCTTTGGATGTCTTCCGACTGTTTCTGGTATTCCCTTTGAATGTGCCCTAGAGCTTCCACAAAATAAAGACTCACTGCTAATTTATCACAGGAAGCTTCTCTGCAGGAAAAAGGAATTAATTACACATCCTCTTCTATGTAGAAATATGGAAATTGTGCTGTCTGATGCAGCAGAATAACAGTTGAAAATAATGGTCTGTAATTTTGTGTACAGCCTACAATAAGCAGCGAGGCTTATAACTATAAAGAGAAAATTGTCACAGGCCTTCTCAGTTTAAAAGTTTTAATTTACAACTTCCCAAAATTTATAAAAAAAGAAAAAAAAAGAGAAAAAAGAAAAAGCAAAGCAGGAGCAGACTTCTTCACCTCACTTTAACTGCTGTGTAGGGAAAGGCAAATATCGTGTGGTACTTCTGAGCTAAGCGATGTGGCAAAAACTGAAGCTTCAAACTCATAATCAGTGGTGGGTTATCAGGAATGAATTTTGTTTAAAAAACAGAAGTGAAAAATGCCATTTCACTCAACATATTTACAGATTAATTCTCTGAGCAGGGGAATGGAAACGGGCACATTATCAGGGGGCTGCAGCAGTTAAACTTTGCTGCAGAAGTCTTAAAACTGAGGGACTAAACCCCACAAGACCTGCTTTTATGCCTCTGTCTCAGTGTGTTTAAAGTCTAAAGTGATGCCAGTTCTGTGTTTATAAAATGATAGAAGTCTAGTTTAGAGATCTGTAGATGAAAGGCACTGTGTAAGACAAAGATACTGAGTTTCTTGTTATCTCATTCAGTGCCTCCAGCAGATGATCTCTGGCTCAGTTTCTGGGTATCTGTAACCAAGTTGAATTGGATGACTAACAGATACTAAACCTCCATAAAAACAGTGACAGAAAGAGTTTAACAGGGGTCATTGAAGTAATTTAGCTCTTGCCATATCTGGGAAAGAAGGCAGATATGAGAAATGTCTCTGCTCTCTAGATTATCTCTGGAGTCATCACAGAGCAGCTTCTTGGGACTTAGAGGGAACATTCTGCCTGGTTACCACTCTGGAAACAGGTACCACGAATGTACAGGTTGGAATTCATTGTCCAGCTCTGGCTTCCCCAAAATAACATGTCTGAGCTGCCTTCATGGCCAGTGGAGAGTGATGGTTCAGTCCAAAGGATGTTTCATCCTGTACCACTTCTGAAAGTGCCAAATGATGGGTGAAAGGAATAATGCTCTGAAATGGACTGTCACCCTGTTGAGGGTGTGGGGAGGATCAGGGCAACCAGCTTAAAATCTAGATGGCTGAAGTGAGATAAGAGTTTCTAAAGAGAATTTTCTAATTTCTCATGCAGAACCAGAGTTTCTAATGATACAGGAATTGGAGGAAAATAATGTGAGTGCAGTGAGAAACAGCCATGCTTGCAACAAGTGATTTTGGCCTCTGCTTTGTCTTTGCTATAACGTATGTGAAGTTTGAATATAATACAACACATTAAATAAATAATGCATGGGTGTTAGGAAAGTTTAAATTACATGAAGTATGCAGTGTTGTATCTCTAGTACATGGTTATTTCTCTGGTACTCAGTAATGCAGGAAAAGTAGTAACAGTAAAGTTAAAAACTACAATGTAAAATAGTGCAAAAATCTGCTGCTTCCAGATATCCTTCCCACTGTGCTCCATGAAAAGCAAAAGACCCTCTGCATCATCATGTGCAGCATTATCATGGTCATAATCTGGAGCTCCAGGATAAAATCACCTGACTACAGTATTACATAATAGCATTAGATGATTTTAGGGATGCCACAGAAATGAAATACAAGAAGAGGTTGGCACTTATACAGGAGTAGACAATGGCTGATCTGGGATATAAAATTCCTCTGCCTCTGCAAAAGCAGTCTATCCCATCTGGGTTAAGTTTTGGATATTGTGCATGTCTAAGAAAATATAGTCATGGCAGGGGGACGAGTTTGCTGGGGTTTGGATCAGTGTGGTTTGACATTTAGCTGCTTTACAACTCATCCAAAATTAACTCACCAACTGTTGTGTCTATGTGAGTTGGGAGAGAGCAGCTGAAAACAGGTATGTGGACTCTCAGCTTGGTTAAGTTCAGGATTTCAAGCTTTGTCTTAGCCTAAAGTATAGGTAGAAATCAGAAAGGCAGGAAGAGTTCCAGGAAGTGGGTATTTTACTCAAATTTAGGGTGCGTTTGCTGTTTTGACAGCAGAACTTCCAGTTATATTTTTAAGTTGTTTCAACTAGGGGCAGAATATTATAACTTACTCTTTGTATTTAAAACAGTGGCTCACTGGACTTCTTTCTTAGCTAAAAATAAAACATTTGTCTGGCAGAGGCTTTAGTATTAAAACTCGGCCCGAGCTTTTCAGGGAGTTATTTTTTTTTTTGGTTTTGCAAACTAATTATGACCAACTGCCTTTCAGTCTAACACTTGTTTTCAAAAGTCTTTGAGTTGGGAAATAAGGCAGAAGGAGGAAGCTTCTTTTAAAATTCCTTGTTTCTTTTTATTAGTTAAATTGGAGACCTGTGAGTCTTGATTAATGTCCAGTGTTAATGATCATGTTTCAGTAGGTAGGGTCGTATATATGTTCTCTCTTTCATAGTTGCCACGTGGAAACGTGGCCCACTGATCAGAGCAAAGTTTAATTTCCCACAGCAGGAATCTCTTTTGTGCTTTGTCCTGGATTCTCCTGTTTTATACATGTATTTATTTGTCTTCCCAGGGACACTGCCCAGTCTGTGAAGGAAAAGTTTGGAAAGAAGCTCTACAACGCCCTGCTGAAGTGAGTGTATAGGTTGCTTTGCTCTGCCTTGCAGAGCCACATGTTCAGGTGGTTTATCTGTGGAGTTTCTGTGCTTTTACTTTTGGTGGGGGAAATTTTGACATCCATAGGAAGCATATGGGACCACACACAGCAAATCACAAATCACAGAGGGGAAATAAAATAAACATATCAGCATCTCGTGGTGTAAAGAGTCTTAAGAGACATTTGAGTTGTCTGTGTAACATAAAGGCTTATTCACTGTCAAAAATATACCTCGGCTTAAAAAAGCATAAAATAATAATTATTAGTGGTTCAGTCACATTGTTTCAAAAGGAAGTTGGAAGTGAATGGCCCAAAGCACAGGTGAGATGACTGGAACTTCAGCAAAGAACAAGCTGTGTCTGAAAACCAGGGAGGAAAAACAAAATATAGGGAATATAGAAGAACTAGAAAAAATTTCAAAAAAAAGTGAAGATTCATGTTGATATCAGACCTTGTTTGCTGTTTCTTTGTATTCTTTATCCTGTTAACAACTCATTTGGTGAAAAAGGCTTTGTGTTGCTTTCACAGAGGAGAAATTCCAGACTTGAACAAGATTCTCGACCGAGATGATATAACCATTATGAAAAGAGCCATCTATTCAACTCAGGTCAGAAAATGTATTATTTACATGAATGTCTAGTACAGATGATAAATGTGATGATGTACAGGGGTTGTGTGTGACACACAGTGCTGTGTGTGCATTGTTTTCAGCAAATATACCTCTCACTGGTAACACTGAAAGATCAACTGTGGCTGTTTTTAATGCCAGCATGACCTAAAATAATTCTTTTGGGAAATTCATGAAATTCAGGACACCAAAATTCCTAATTCTTTTCTTCTGCACTAAATGTAAATATGTCATTGTTCTTGAAGCCTGGATCTATTAAATAGGTAAAATCAAACTCTTAAGGAGATACAATATATTGACTAAAAACCTTTGAAATTAAACAGTAGGCCTTTCTAAAAGTTAGTACAAATACGTGTATTTTGAGGTAAATGAAGCAAATCCAGATTTTATGGTCTCATTTGAGGCCTTAATTATAGGGAAGACAACATTATGTGATCATTCTTGCTTACCTTAAAATGAAAAGGCAGAAAACTACTCACATCAACGACAAAATCTCCCACTGTCTTCCATTAACCCTAGAAAATGGGGACACAACTGTAACAGAAAATGGTGTCAGAACTGAATCCTGAAAATCAGAACTGAATTCTTTTCTGTGTTTAGAGACACTGTTTGCCTCCAGTGACCACCCACAACATGATTGATGACAGCAACGACCCAATCCTCAACACCATCCGGCGCATCGGCCTCTTCAACAACCGGACAGACAGAGTAAAGGTACATCCTGCCCTTTTCATCTTAGATGTAAAATGGAATTGCTTTGAACAGTCCCAGTCTGGATCAGTCTGCTTCTTGTACTGAGCGAGGAGTTTCTACCTCTGAAATCAAGAAAGTACCACAGATTGTTTGCACCTGGATGTAAAACTCACAGATTAATTTGCTTAAAAATAGAGGTCCAAAGTTTGAGCACAGACATTCATAGAGGATTGATTCATCTCTTGAGAACAGCCCCCTGATACTCAGCATTTGGTGTAGAAAGTAACCAGGGCTTCAATCCTGGTTTCAATCAATAATTCCTGTTTTGGTTGAAACTAAATGTATGTAAATAACTCCTTTCCTTATTTCCGTGTGTTATGTTGTCAAACCACAGAAATGATCAGCTCCTGCTCTCACAAGTTCTCCCAAAATTTTTTTTGGTCTGGCAATCTTTCTGTTAACTATGTCAACTTCTGTCTAGTCCAAGTAGAACCTAAAATTGCAAATTATTATTATTCTTCCAAACCTTCTTTTTTAAGTCATATAATTTGTTCTCAGTATTTTGCCTTCTTAAACCCATGGCAATAACTGAGTAAACATTTTCCTCAACTTCCTGGTTGCTTCTCCTTGGCTTAACATTCTCTGCTAAGTGTGTGTCTCCAATGAATTCTGGGATTATAACATGGTAATAATGTACTGGATGTAACAAAAGCAGGGTGGAAAGATGTTGTAAAAAATTCCCCAGAACTAGAACTAGACAACTGCTTGAAAATTAGAAAGCAGATAGTACATAACACTGCAGATACCTCTTCCTCATTCTCAGCAGACTTGGTTGTCTTGGCATATGCCAAGTTTGTAGGAAACTGTTGTAACCACGGGAAAATTACCTGCTGCATGAACAGGCTTAATTCTGAGTCAGCTGAATGTCATGGACAAAAAAAGCTTCAAAAGGAAAGTAATTTTGAGAAATGTATGATATACCCACTCAGACACAGCTGGCACATGAAAAATACCCTCAGCAATGCCAGTGGAATCATTGGTATCAAATAAAATTGCAAAATGAGTCTACAGCCCATTTACAGGCTGAGTACCTTCATTTATTTACTCAAGTGAGTAGCATGACTGTATTATTAAGAAGGGATAAGAGCATATCCTTGGCATGGGGGGATGGCTGCAGTGTGTTTATGCAGGGAAATAAGCCCAGGGAAGCTTAAACCATCCCTGCACACTTTTTCCTCTCAAATCTGACTGGACAGATCATACAAGGCACTTCCCTCCCTACCAGTGGAAATGGGGCTGTGACCCCAAAGCCCTGCAGAGTCATGCAGACAAATGAGCTTCAGTCCTGAGAGTGGGACATCAGCCTGAGTTAATAAGCTTTGTCTTTCTTCAAGATTAGTTGCCTTAGGCACAGGAGTGTGGTGATGGGGCTATAATCTGTCTGGTTCCAAAAT
Organism: Pachyramphus minor; assembly: GCA_013397135.1. Classification (NCBI taxonomy): domain Eukaryota; kingdom Metazoa; phylum Chordata; class Aves; order Passeriformes; family Tyrannidae; genus Pachyramphus; species Pachyramphus minor. The sequence goes on along the minus strand of VYXB01001874.1, from coordinate 172,076 downwards.
TCTCTCCGTTCTTGGGACATCTGTTGAGTATGGTAAATATTCCTTTATTTCAGTGCATGCTGTGGGGCTCACAAGTGCTTTATCTGCCTGAAGCCTCCTCTTAACAAGACATCCCAAATCATACAATCCCAGAATGGTTTGAGTTGCAAGGGACCTTAAAGATCATCCAGTTCCAACCCCCTGCCATGGGCAGGGACACCTTCCACTAGCCCAGGTTGCTCAGAGCCCCATCCAACCTGGCCTTGGACACTTCCAGGGCTGGAGCAGCTACAGCTTCTCTGGGCAACCTGTGCCAGGGCCTCCCCAGCTTCATAGGGAAGAATTTCTTCTTAATATCTAATCTACACCTGCTTTCTGTCAGCCTGAAGCCATTCCCCCTTGTCCTGTCCTTCCAGGCCCTTGGAAATACTCTACCTTGGTACCCCAGGCCAAGAGAACCCATATGGTCTTGCTAAATGCCACAACTTTAGGCATAATTCTCAATGCACATGTTCTTTCTTGATGAAGAATGATAAAGCTGAAGACCTGTCCAGAAAAAAAAGGGTTCATTATCAATCCTGTTTCCAGGACAAGAATGCACACAGGGAGGATACATTTTAGTGTGGGAAGTGGATTAGGTAACAGATGAAAGGTCAGAGGAGGTGTTGTCCAGGTACTTAGGAAAAGAAGAGAGTAAATAAATTGCTTAAGCTTATTGATAATTAAAATGTACCCATGATGGATTTCTTTCACCTCTAATGTAAAAGTTTTGAATATCCAGGTGATCCTACATCCAGAGTTTCTTTCTTCAACAAGCCCGTTGCTGCCCCTGGACTATGAGGAGTTTGTCAGAGGCTGCCACCTCGGAGTATTCCCGTCTTACTATGAGCCCTGGGGTTACACTCCAGGTAGGCAACTTGTACCCTTAACTTTTATGGAAAGATGGACACCCATCCTGTTGGTGTAGAAAAGCTTTGCAGCCAGTTTCCTCTGGGGGGCTGCAAAAACTCCTGAGGCTCTGTTTTCTCTGCAGTGCAAAGATCTTCCTGCTGGGAAAATTTTGGGGCTGGGTGTTATAAAATGTCATCCACTCACTGACAACTACTCACATTTGTCCTTGTACTGCACCCTTTCCCATACTAACATGTACTCCTCTGATTTCTGTCAATTTAGAACAAGAAATAGTTTTTATAACTTCATTCTTAACTTGATTCAAGGATTTTCAAAGAAGGTTTGCAGGACTGTAAATGTTGAAAAAAGCAGGGCAAGAAATCTGATGCTACAGGTTGACACAGTTCAGTGGGTTTAATTCAAAATAACAGTTTGGTTTGAGAGAGTGGTGTAACACCATAGGTAAGATATTTACCACAAATACACACAGTGGTATTGAATTTCATGGAATTAAGTGGAAATTTCTAAAAATACAGAAAGCATATAGATTCTGACTTGAAATTTGGCCCCCATTCACAAAAAGGCACTGAACACCTGATGAAATCAGTGCAAACTATGAACTTGAGTTCCTGTGAAGACCAAAGCCAACATGTCCATGTTTTTCATGTCCTCCAAGATACTTTCTGGAGTCTTGATACACATCTGAGGTTGGGGTACCCCTCGTAAAGGCATTTGTTTTAATCACAATAAAATCAGAATAGAAAATAAATCAGAATAGAGATTCTACAAGTTTTGTCATTCCCCAGAGCTCATTCTTTCCAAGTAGTTACTTGGAAAGAACTATTCAATTCCAAGATAACTCTCTTTCATGGCAGCACTTTCTCTTCCTGTTCTAATCTCAGCTAAGGTAAGAAGTAAATGTGACAGCCAGGGATGATTTCTGACCTGGACAGAAAAGTTAGGTTGGTACTTGGCGGTTTTGAGGAAAACTGTGGTTTACACTATCCAAAAGAGTTGTTCTCTTTACTAATGCAAAAGCAATTCTCTTTGTTGATACTCATTTAAATCTCCCAGAAACAAAAAGTGATTATTTTTTTTTTAAGGCAGGTTTATAAGTATTTTATAGACATCTTTTATTGTCATATCAATGAAGGTCCCATAGATGGCTTTCTGCATTTTAATGACTTGATCTGTGTGCTGGCTTAGGTTAGGCCTAACTTCATCTGCAAAAGTCTTTAAATCTGAGGAAACAGTTATCCTTGCTCATGGCTGTGACAGAAATAACTACAAAATATCCATGTATTTTATAAAATTAGCTCCACATCTATTGTGAATGCAGTCCTGAGTTAGTGGTGGAGTTTGTTTTTGGGGTTTTTTGGGTGTGGGTTTTTTGTTTTTTTTTTTTTTTTCTTGCTACAGGGACCAGTTTACAAACAGTGAGTATCAAAACCGAAGTTTAATATGATCCTGGTCCTAAGAGAATCAGCTTTGTAAAGATTTGTGAACAACTAATGAACATGGGTGTACACCAGGCTTCAATTTAAAAGTCAAACGGTCCAGACCATATACTGGGGTGCTCTGTTTCAACACTTTACTCCCAGAAAGTTTTCAGTTCAGCTGCTGGAAAACTCAGATATATATTTGCAAGCACAGTGTGAAATTTTGTGTTTAAAATTTCTTTTTCTTCCTTTCTTTTTTTTTTTTTTTTTTAATTTTCTCCAAATCCACAACAAAGCATTATAGTTTTCACTTGACCTTTTCAGAGCAGCTCTAGTGTCATGGGACCTTCTTTTCGGTCTGTTTTCTGCCTTTTATTTTCTCTCTCAAGGTGCAACCTCTTGAAGTTTCTTGCCCTGAAACACTTTTTTTCTCTTTTGGCAGCTGAATGTACTGTGATGGGCATTCCCAGTGTGACCACAAACCTCTCTGGATTTGGCTGTTTCATGCAGGAACATGTTTCTGACCCAGCAGCTTATGGTAAAATTTTTGTCACAGCGTATTAAATCAACCCCTCTGAGTTAGGGAAGCAAAAAGCACAACAACCGTGTTGTTGTCACTCCTCAATTTGGTGCTTTCACTGATGCAATACAGTTCATATTTACAGCTTTCAATATCTTATGTTGAACAGGCCTTTCCAGCTTTTGTATTTATCCAAATGCTTTCCAGGTTATTTCTCTTTTGTCTCCCTTTGACCTTTTGTCTTCTTTATCCTTCCAAACTCCCCACTGCTCATACTGGTGTAGAGTCTCCCAGCATTTCCCTTTAATGCCTCTGGTTGCTCTGTAACACTCTGAGCCCTTCAAAAGGGGCAGTGAAAGATAGCTGAGGTTTAGTACCATCTTATTCCCAACACCCTGGTGTAAGGAAGGTGCCAAAAATAAAGTATTAATCTTAACAAGTTATGTAGAGGCAAAGCTTACCTCTGCCCTCTCTCTGCCAGAATTGTCTCTTGACTGATGTATGTGAGTTCAGTGTCTCTATGGAAACACTTGTATTTCTACAGAAAATACAGTCTCTCTCCTACTGATTCTGACCATCCACACTTAAAAATTCTAGTTTCTAGAAATTCTAGAAACTAGAATTTCTAGTTTTCTAGCAAACTAGGAAAACACTGGGTTATGTGGGTTTTTTTTGATCAGTCAGTATTTTTAAAATCACGGGAGATTATCTTTATCCAGAAACTCGAATCCCATTTTTAATTCCACTCACATCCACCTTTTCTGTGTCCCTCAGGTATCTACATAGTGGACAGGAGGTTCCGCTCCCCGGACGAGTCGTGCAACCAGCTGACCCAGTTCCTGTATGGATTTTGCCAGCAGTCCCGTCGCCAGAGGATCATCCAGAGGAACCGAACCGAGAGGCTTTCGGACCTCCTGGACTGGAGATACCTCGGCAGGGTGTGTGAAACCGTGTGACACAAGTGGTAAAGATTCCAGGCTCGTGGTCTGATCAGCCACCTTCACATCGTGCTGAAGTGCAGGGGGAAGAGGAGGGGCAGGACTGAGCTCTGCTCTGGGGGGAACCAGGGACAGGACTCAGGGAAGGGCTGGAGCTGTGTCAGGGCAGGGTCAGGTTGGATCTCAGGCAAAGGTTCTTCCCCCAGAGGGTGGTTGGCACTAACCAGGCTCCCAGGGCAGTGGGCACAGCACCAAGGCTGCCAGAGCTCCAGGAGGGTTTGGATGATCCTCTGGGGCACAGGATGTGAGTCTTGGGGATGATCCTGTGCAGGGCTGAGGGTTGGACTCAATGATCCTTGTGGGTCCCTTCTAACTCAGCATATTCTGTGATTCTGTGAGACAGCCCTGTGCTGAAAAGCACCTCCCAAAGGTGCTAAAGGCAAGGCCTGCCCTGACATTCCAGTGTAGTGCTTCCATGCTCCAGGGGCAAGGAGAGGCATAACTTGACTGAATAGGTTAGAGCAGCAGCCAGTCACACTGAGCTTCCTGGTGCTAAGGACAATGTAAAAATGTGCTGACACTGGCAGCACATACACTGAGTAGGAATTGTCCTCCAAAGCCATCTGGACACTTCCAAAAATCCTACCTGTTCTTCATAAGATGTTTCTGGACCCTGTGTCTCTTCAATACTCCTAAACTACCTCTGTGCCTTAAAAGGCAAAGCAGTGTTTTTAATTTGACACAGAAAGCACTGCAGGACCACCTGCTAAGAAGAGAACAGCAAAGCAGTATTCTCAAGGCCACAGGAGTAAAGAATTGGGTGCACATATATCAGTTCTGTAACTCTTTTGGACCTTTTCCTGCTCTGATACCTGTGTGTGAGAACCTTAGTGTTTATATGGTTCCACACAGCATAAGGCCCTGATACAACAAGCTATTTGTCCTGTGCATGTGGTGCAAATTCAGGAGTATACTTGATCTATAAATATTTTTTACCAAATTCTTAAAAGCCAGACATCAGTAAACTCATAAATATTATTTTTCTGTAACTGTTACATGTGCTTCCTGTGCAAGGATGAGCCCAAAACTTCTGTGTATACATGTGCACATTTAAAGATGTCAATTTTCCCGGTTTAAAAAAGAGCCAGTTCTATCTTGAGGGATAAAGAATACTTGTCCCTCAGTAAGAACTACACTGACCAAGGCAAGTCCTAGTTTCCATCTTAATACATCTTGTTCTTGCAGGAACCTTATTCAGCTTTTGTTCCAGACTTTTTTTGCTGTGAATCTGGCATGGATGGCTCACTCCATCACAACAATGTGTTCATTACAAGCAGCAGTATCAGCTGGACTCTGCTGAGCTGAAAAGATGTTTAGACTTTGTTCAACATCATGTTCTAGAAGATACTAATTTTTTGTTCCATTTTCCCCCTGCTTAAATCTACCTAAGACTTCCTTGACTTGTAAAGGCTTCTCTTCTACATTGCAGTATTACATGCATGCCCGACACCTGGCCCTCAGCAGAACATTCCCAGACAAATTTGAGATGGAACCAAATGCTCCACCAAAGGTAAAGGCTGCTTTTGAGTTCATTTTAACTGCTTTACAGGGGGAGAGAGAGAAAGAATGTGTGTGTGTGTGTGTTTGGCAGAAAGAGGGAGAAGAGAATCAGCAAGTTTTGGGTTAACTGAAGGGAAATAGGAACTCATAGTTAAAATACTAACAAGTTAGAGACTCAGTCTCCAGTCAGGAGTGATAAAGAAACAGGTCTTCAGATGATTTAGAGTGACCTGGATGGGACTATGACACTTTAGACCAGCTGAGGGACTGGCCCTTGAAATTCCTCTTAAAAGAGTGGCAGCTTCTAAAGTTGCTTCTGATAAATGTCATGGAGATGTTCTGCACAAACCAAATAGAAAAGCAGCTGGGAAAGGATGTTCTAGGGAAAGTGAGGCAAAATATTGCCTTCATCTAAACATGGTCTGTTGTCTGGAACTGCAAGGGGTCAGTTAAAGGCAGACCTTCAAGCCGTTCTTGCCTAGTATGTGTTAGCACCAATTCGAGGAGGGAGGCTACTCAGAACCACTGTAAGAACAATGTTATTTGAAACTAAACCTCCAGAGAACAACTTAATTTTTTTAAAATAAGAAGGAGAAAGGAGGCTCAAACCCAAACCCCTTGGTTGGTTCTGGTTTTGCAGATACTGATATTACAACTAGAAAACTGTTTGGAAATTTCAGACTGAGTCCTGAATTTGAGCGAGCATATTGTGACTACAGAGGACAGAAGGGTTTTGAGTTGTGCCGATGGTTTTAAGGCTCATTAAACGTTGTCATATCTTGCAAAAAGCAGTGCTGGAAGGGCAACATATTGTTTATGGCACAGGCTAAAGATTTCTGCCATACAAACCTACACTTACTGGCAGAGGAGGACTGAGAGGATTTGGGTTCAAGGGAGTTTAGTTTTAGAGTGCAGAGCACCCCTTAGATTTCTGTACACAACCGATCGGGGAACACTGTGTTAACACCTCCAACTTGTCTCTCTCTCTGCCAGACGGAAGGTTTCAGGTACCCCAGGCCTTCCTCAGTGCCACCATCACCTTCTGTCTCTCAGCATTCCAGCCCCCACCACAGCGAGGCCGAAGATGAAGATGAGGATGAAAGATATGATGAGGACGAGGAAGCCGAGAGGGACAGGCAAAACATCAAGTCTCCCTTTTCCCTTGGAGCGTTGCCACAAGGCAAAAAGAAGCAGCATGGGGAATACAGGAACTGAATTCATTGCCCTCACCCTGGCAGGGTGTCTCTCCAGTTGTTCAACAGTTCCTCCTGTAGGCTTGGCAAGCTTTGTGCTAAGGACAGTGTGATATAATTAGGAGAATCTTAAATGTTACTTGAGCTACACTGTTGGAAAGCCTAATGTTATTTCACCTTCAAAGTAGTTTAAATGACGATTTTCCTGTGCCCCTTTGAGGTAGAAGAGATTTCTCAAGCTTAATAAATCTAGAGAATGCAACAATCCCCTCAGGAGCTTTCACAAACTGCAGATCATACCTTTGTCTAAATAATCACTGTATTAATCATAGTCTACACAAATAGCTCCATTTTGGGTATCCCAAATGAATGGATTCCTGCTTCATTTATGTTTTCCCTTTTCCCCTCCTAAACTAACATGAAGTTTAAACCAGAGCTCAAGAAATTAGAAGGGAAAAAAGTGTTACACCAGAGAGATATTGGAAGTGTTAAAAAAGATACACTGAAAAGAAAATGGTCTTTCTTTTTTCTTATGCTGTTTATTGTAAGCTTACATAATTTAAAACTTTTTTTTTACAGCACACGGAAGTGTCTTGGTCCAGTGGTAAAACATTTTTCCTGTGGAACAATACAAAGTCTTATGCAGTGGGCATTTTGAATTTTAGAGGAGTCATCTCTCTGCAGTCATTTAGACCCACAATAAACAGCAGACCGTTTATTTTCTGATTCCTCTGATATGTCTCTTCTGTTGTTTTCATCTTGCTTTAGATTCTAAGTTTGTTAACAAACTGGTTTGGGAGGAAATTAATGGGGCTTGGCTAAAGTGAATGGCAAAACTTCCTTAAGTAATACCTTCCCCTGAAGATAAATCTCCAGGCCACAGGGTAATGTGGCAACATTCAAATGAGAGTAACAATTGCCTCATTAGCCCACGATTTATTTCACTTCTAGAAGAGATCTAATCTAAAAAATAATGCTAAAAGAACTCACAGGCAGATTTTGAAATGCACCTGACACTTCAAAGTGCTTGGGGAATAATTTAACCTCACAACAAGAACTGGACATTTGGTTTGCCTTACAGAAAGCTTTTCAGTTCCTAGAGATGCAGAGAGTTCCTGAAAATGCTCTTCAGAAGCAGATCCTGACAGGAAGATTTTAGGAAGGAGATTCCTCTTTTGTTTTAGAAGGAGCCACCAAGAATTTCTCACGCTTTTCAAGAAAAGACATTTCTAGGAGTTGACTCAGCCTGTTCTTCAGCAGGTAGGAGGATGTAACCTATGGAGGTACCTTCACTGTCAATCCCAGAGGGAGCCTAGATGTCCAGCTTTGATTAGACACCTCCCTTTCAAACACTTAACCACCATTTGATGACACACTTCCTATTTTAGGCCATATAGAATAAAAGTGACAATCTGCCTATTTGTATTTTTGGCCACCTAAAATCAGTTTTAAAATTGGACTTTCATTCTTAAGCTGGTTTGGATACCCGAAAGAATAACTATTCCCACAAGTAGGCTCAGGCTTTTATGGCAAAATTATTTGGATTTAAAAGGAGTCACTGTTCTTTAGCCATTTAAATTGATTAAAACCATGAGTAGTTTTTCATATGAAAGCGGTGAAAGCGAAGATGCTGCCAACATTTTCCTTCATAAAGTTTACTAAAGGGAGAACTGCAGTTTGTGAGTTTTTCCCACAAAGTGCTTTTAATCAAGGTTCCCTTGCACAGTCAAAGGTGGTAATGGCTGAGAGTCCCAATGAAAGAACATTTAAAGGGAATATTGATTGAAAGTCAATGTTCTCTTAAAAAAACAGATCCAGAAACCTGACATTATTGCTTGTGTTTCAGAGCACTGCTGTACAGCAGAAAAGCTGTATTTCAGCACACTCACATGCCTTGAGCACCCACCTGGTGTTAGGAAGGGCGATAGAAAGGTTTCTGAGATACGATTCATGTGAAGGCTTTGGCCATTCCTCTCAGAAATGGCCCTGGAGTGGCCAGAGTGACTCCAGCCTCAAGCCTTGTGCTTGTGTTAGTTCTGCCTTGAATGCCAGGACTAAACCATCAGTAGCAAGGCAATTTACCCACAGCAGAACATCTCTGCCTCTTGAATTTATAGTGTTAGAGGGAGTGACTTTTCATTCAGTCGTGGTGACAGATTGCCTGAATTAAATGCCACACATTTCTAGCAGTTACTGGCATCTGACAAGCTTGGTGGCAGTTCTCTCTTACATAAGTGATTATCTTCCAGAAGGGAAGTACTGGGGGTTTCACAAGCAGCTCACTAGCAAGGCAGAATGTTTATTCTGTTTCTTGATAGTTGTAAAGAATTGTTTAAGCCACCAGAGTTTAGATCAGGAGCACACACAAAAATCAGTCAGCTGGGAATATGGTGAGCACAGTCTCTGTATTGCTGGGGCATTTAGAGGCATATGAATCTTGAGATACTGAAAAAGTAAAGGATGGATAAATCTTCACTTTTCACCTTCCTACAGGAAGGTGTCCCTGCCTGCTGCAGGGCATTTGGAGCTAGATGATCTCTAAGGTCCCTTCCAACCCAGGCCATCCTGTGATTCTATTTTATGATTGTATAATACTTTTTGCCTGAGCACTGTCTGATGAGATTGTAAAATATGCTGAAAAATAACTTAGATGCACCTAAGATGGTGCAAATCTGCCTGAAACAAAGGGCAGTCAAATTAATGAGAGGATTCTGGTGGAAACCATTGATCTTCAGGTGAAGTTCATCAAGAATGTTTTCTGTCACACAAGATTGAAATATGCTATTGGAAGATATTAGTGCTTAAAAATGAACAAACTTGGGCATTTTGATATAGTTATAGTTAGCGTGAGTTAACCAAATTAATTAGCAGGGTCCTGAGAAAGACTGGAGGAAAGCAGTGTTCAAAGATGAAGAGCATGTCTAGGGTTAAAGGTTAAACAAATAAAACATAGTTGCTTGGACACAAAAATCACGTGGCTACTTTTTAATTACCATGAGAACTACAAAGGGCTTTCCAGTAAGAGCACAAAACGACGTGAATAATGTTAGATACATCTTTATCAGCATGGAATGATAATTAACAGAGTTGTGTACAATTCCAGTTCTGCAACTCCAAAAGCAAGAACAAAAAAGCACAATAACTATGCAGTCATTAATGAGGCCCTGATAGTGCAAGTCTCCACGGTGTCTTTATGTGGTGGGACTTGCTCAATAGAATTATTCACATTTCTGCATGTGTGTGACTGAGGCAGTAGGTGCTGCAGCCTCTTCCCTGTGGTGAATGATAGCTGCAGCCAAAGATAGCTGGATTTTTTAAATATCTCACTGAATTTATTGACCAGCAGCAGCTTACAGGGCCAGCAGTGAAGTGGTGAAGGAATCTGTCCTTGTGAAAGCTAAAAAAGCTTCAATATACAGCAGGGTGGAAGGTGGCAAAAGGTTTCCCAATGACATCTGAAAAACTGTTTTTAATGAAGTAGTTGCCGAAAAAGACAGTTTTAACTATCTTTTCAGGTGTTTTGATGTATTTTTGGGTGTGGCATACAAAAGCAAAATGCTTTCCCTTGTCTGAACTTTGAATCCCTTTGCATTCAGAATTTTGTAATGCAAAGGTATGTCCCCCTTTGTGAACTTAAGTGAGAATGGATGAAACACTCTGCTTACACAAGTTATGCTTTCAGGGTCGATGCAATACAAATGCTAAAGAAATTTGAAGTATTTCACCAGTTTGATAGATTGTCTGTCAAGTAGCCAGGATGATCACTGTTTTCTTCTTCAGCTGTAAAGACAAAACACAATGGGGCAAAAATAAGTTGTGGATAAAGGCAGGTTCAGTCAGACAAAGTTTTCAGGAGATAGATGGGCCTCAAGCACAGACCTACTGTAATGTGACCTCTTAGCTAAGAGGGGCAGGTATCTCTAGAATTGATAATGTCATCTCTCATTTTAAATGTAAGAATTTTTCTGTTTGCTGAAGAGCAAAGATACAAACCCTGTCCAGAGGGCTGTCTTAGTACAAGGCAAAGATTTTTCATGCAGAAGAAAATAACGTATTTGTTGTTTATTTGCACATTACCCTCAGTCAAGAGGATTCTAAAATCACCTGAAAATTATCTCCTGAAAGTGCATGGCTTGCCCAGGTTTGAATATTTTATTATTCCCTGCTCAGTGATGGTAATGTTACTCCACAGAGTATTTTTTTCAAACAGGCTGCCAGTTCTGCTGAGGTCTCTCAGATATGTCACCTTTTTCCTTGGGTGGTTGTTGCTGTCCACCCTCTCTTTGGAACAGCAACAGCATTCAGGAAAATACCACTAAAGTTTATAAAAACCCACCTGTGGAGGATTTTCTCTTTTTGCTGGAATACAAATGATACTTTTACTGTTTTATCTTTACAACTGCTCATATTTTTTGTGCAAAGCACAATGCTGATTTTTAAGTTTGCCTCTTTCTCTTTGCAAAATGCCATTGAATTTTGGTTTTGTTACTGCAGTTAGGCCGGGACAGGGGAGGTAGAGCTGAGCTTGGACCTTCAGAACTGTGTGAGGTACAGTGGGAGATTTTAGGATGTGGCAAAGACAGGAGTGATTCCAGCACATCTGTCCATACACCAGGTAAATTCTGTGAGCTGTTTCTCACACCCTCTTGACATTTCATGAAAGGTGTGAAAGGTACAAAATCACCTCATATTTTACCAGGTGTTTACCTCACGTTTCCCAATTCAAGTAAAGCCCTTTTTTTTTTCACTGTCAGGATGTCAGCAACTAATAGTCTGAATAAGGAACTCACAACCAAATGGCTTTTAGTCATCTTGTGTTCCTCCCTGTCCTGAACCAAAGAGGGGAAGAGCATAAGTTGGACAAACTCCTGGGCTTTTTTGTCCTACTACAGCCTCCCCAGTACCCACAGCTAGAGCACAGCACAGACTCTCCACAGTCTCCAGGGTGTATCCTCCTCTCTTCCTCCCAAAAAAAAGAGTCTGTGTACCTGAAGCCATGAAAAATATAAGGACAGTGGACATAGATTTAGGGTCTCAGCCTGGTGAGCTGCATCTATTAATCAGACAATGAAGCTTTGCAGGTCTGGAGAGGAAAGGTGGTTTTTACAGGGTGAGGGAGCTGGGGAACACAGGAGAGGGGTCCTCATCTGAGGCAGTGCCATATGTGTGAAGGAGATGAGGGAAGACAAGTTATTCAAGCCTGACTCAGCAGCTGGGTGTTGCTGAGGGGTGTTGTGGAAGTAGGATGTGTGTTCTGAGGTTAAGAAGTGAGAAGTGGAAGCTTGTGGCTGGTGGTGAGGCTTCAGGGTCTGGAGGGTTAGACAACATCTCTGGGAGGCTGGGAACACATGGATTATGGGATTTCTCAGGATATTTCAGAGCTCTAAGTGTCACTGGGACCCCTTGTCAGCTGTGCCAGCAGCTGGGTTTTCAAGGAGCCAGATGTGAATCCCACAGCCCCTCTGCTGGGCCTTTTTTGGGTTCTTTAAAGCCTTTACACCAGGACACAAGACCCAACAGAAGAAAGAAAATTCTAAAAGCAAACAACATTCTGCAGAAAAAGGAGCCCCAGTAAAGATTTGCCTTGGAAAATGCAATTCAAATTAGCCATTCCCTTGAATTTAAACCAGAAGATAATCCAAAAAGTAAATTAAAAGCAGAACATACAAAAGTTTACCTGTTGTCATTTATGTTCTTGTTCTAATCTGTGTAAATGTAACACATTGCACGCTGTAGAACACTGTCTCAATTCAAACTGGATCAATGTACTAAGTTGTTAGTAAATGAAATGCCAAAAAACTCCTTTTTAAAAAAAGTCAGAGTGAGACAAAACATGCATTTACCTTCTTTTGCTTTCTGTAAGGAACTAAGGAACAGTGCAGCAGCTTCAGAAAGAGATAAAGGATTTGTGTTTTGGCTCCGTGTTTCTAGAATTATAAAATCACAGATGCGCGGTTTGTTAGTGTCTGAGGGCATTTCTTTACTTTGTTCTTTGTTTTATTATTATTTAGAGAAAAAATACTGTTATCTCCTTCACTCTGTAATATTCTCTGCTGAGCCTGATAGATAACACAGAAGATATTATCAATCTTTTTAGGAGGGAGGTTATTTCTAAGTCTTTTTTCTTTTTTTTGTATGTTCCTTACTTTGCTTTAACAATCTGTTTCCTCCAGAAACATTGTCTAGCACGGGTTAATGTTGTCTAATTTGGTAATTTTTCAGTTCTGCACAATTAATAACTTGATTTTTTTCCCAGTGGAAAAAGCAAGTCAAAAATACTGATGAGAATCCCACTTAGCAGCCAGGTCAGTCTGGAAATTATGTAAATAAAGTCACACAAGTGCACAAGAATGGAAAGCCACTTTGTCATGGGCTTTTTGGAGTGAAAAAAACTAACAAAAGGGGGTTTAATTGCTGCCTCAGATATGATTCCAGGAAAACAAATCCCACAGATTTCCCCCATCACCTGTGGAAAGACTGGTGTGTTACCTGCCCCTGTGCACATGCACTTACCAAGCTGCATCCTGTCATACAGATCCTTCCTCTGGCTCTCCTCTGGGATGAACCGACGTCCCTCTACAAAAGCAGTGGGAGAAAGGGTTAAGGACAACTTCCACAGGGTGTTGGAATTCCTGCTTTACAGTCCCTAAAGCACTCATTTCAAAATACAGAATTACAACACTACTGCAAGCATAAAGTGCTCTGTGGTCAACTATATGCTGAACTATAAAGTATTCCCTTTTAGAGTGATATTTTTATGTAAAAAATGAAAAAAAACACCCCACCCCAAACTACCAAAATAAAGTCACATTTCTTCCTATGCAGCAGTAAGAATAATGCAAAGCTTGCCACAGAAGTAACACAGTGTCTTGTTCAGTTGAAATAATTAAAAAATAAAAACAAACAAAAAAGGGACAAAATCTTTCCTATTATGAGTAGAAATTAATGTCACTAGAACTTCTCTCAGTTATGTTTATGTTTGGAGCCTATATTTATTTCGTGTTGCCATTATTTGTGTTGTCTCCCTTTTGCATTTCTCCCAGGATTATGACCTTTTTTTTTTTTTTCTAATTTCAAGGAAGCTATTTTTCTTGCTCTCTTAATACCTACCCTACCTAACAGCTTTCAATTTTGAAACAACAATTCAGAGTATCATTTAATAAAAATATTAATATTTCCATAGAATTTTGCAGGTTTGATTCAAAGGACAAAATCTCTCTTTGCTCCGAATTTTGTCTTTATATTTAATTGTAATTTAACTCTGGACTAACAGCAGAAACTCAAAATGTCATTTACACCACCTTAACACCACAATATTGATTTAAGTTCCTCTTAGAAGAGATTGCTTGTGGTCTTAATACCAAATCTGATGCAGAGATCCTTGAAATAGGAATGTGTATTCTCCTAGTGCTTGAGAAGCTGTTTTAATAAAGCCTGAATGGGAATAAAGGATGAATAACTATATCCAGTAAGTTTTAAGCCCCCTTTAAGGTTGTTTCAGATAAGTAAACAGCTTTTCTAATAGGTTTTAGTGAAGTTTCAAACTCTGCACATTTTCAGCACTTCCTTTCACCTTTCTTCTTCCAACACTTGCTTTCTTCACTTTGATTTCTTTAAAAATAATAATAATAATACTATTGCTAGTGCCACTGTCTCAGAGACAAGAAGAAATAACTAATTAGCACATCCCTGCAGTTCTCAGAGCTTCTACCTCCACAGCATCCTCAGGATTTACTGCTTGTGTGGAGCCAACATCTCCTGAGAAGGGAAAGAGCTCGGGACTTACGTGCACCCTTCAGGTAGAGCATGGCCTGAGGGGTCCAGTTTCTCCTTTGGAAATGAGCCTTTACACAAAAGAGAAAGAGAAAAGAGCCATGTCAGCACTGCATGGCATTGCTAATTAGTACAAATACTTAGTGGCACCAACCTCTGAGCTCCATGGGGGAGGCAGGTCCAGCCTGAGCAGCTCACCTGAGGGGCACTCCAGGAGAACACAACGAAGGATGCTGCCAGGAGCAGTGCCAGCCCGGATGCTGTCAGTTTATGCAGCCCCTGTGCACAACAAAGAGCCAACAAGGCACAGGAAAAGACTTTCAGACCTGTGGATCCTCTCAACTGCACATCTAAATGTGAGGGTGTTTCCCTTTGTTGCTGCCCAGCTGCCAAACCCCCTCTTGCTCAGTGGGTATTTCAGTGCACACTGGTCTGATCAGAGGATGGATGTTAAATCAAACATACATTATTCTCTTCAGTCAGATTCATTGTAAGGGTGAGAACTGCTATCAGGGCAAGTACCTTCTGTGCTCCTATTTGCAAAGACATCAGATCCTCCAAAAATGAGAATAATGTGCAAACTGAGGGGAAAGATGATATAAAGTCTACCTTGATTTTACCAAACCTTTGACAACAAGCAAATGTAGGGGCTTGCCATTCCAAACAAACAAGCCAACCAACCAGGAAACCAAATCACTACTTCCTTGGGAAAAAAAGAAGTTTTTAAACTTAACATCCTATTAACATCAACCATGATTACACACATGTCACCAGACAGGCTTTTTTTGATTCTTGGAGTCTGTCCACTGATGCAGCACATGCAAATGAAAGCACTGAGCGTGAATCCTCTGTGAACAAGTTGTATCTCTGCTTGTGCTCACAGACCACGTTGTTATTCATGTGTTGAGAACAGTGATGGGCATCAGAGAGCATCTAACACCATGATTCGATTCACAGTGGTTTGTTTCATCCTGGTTATGCTCTTTTCTTAATGCAGTTGTTTCAAGAACACTAAATAGATCTATGTATGTATTTTCCTCAGGTTATTTTTAAGGTAAAATCATTAAGCCCCTCTGCAGTTCCTAAATATTACACTCACATGAAAAAAACCCATAAATTGCAAGCTAAATGTTTCCTACACACCAAAAAAAGTCTCACCTACCTTCATACTTATCTCAGCAGCAAACCTTCAGTCTTGTTTTCTTGGGATAATGTGTCACAAGATCTCCTACATGTTCAGGGGTCCCTTTTTAAACCTTCGGAGCGCAGGTGCCCTCCCCTTTCGTTGGCAGGGCGGGGGAGTCTGAAGGGATCTCTTGTCAGCCCTGTAGATGGAGAAGCAGAAGGTCCGATGACTCCTGAGGGAAACCTGTGGTCTTGCAGGAAGTCATGACTGAAATGATTGAAAGACAGCTACACTTGGAGATGCACCCCATTAACCAGGTGAATACCTCCTGAATACATCAGCCCTGTACATCTGCAGTGCATCACCTTCCTGCTGGATGATCAATAGTCACAGACAGAGAAGGTATTAATATGGATGATGAGTGTCTACCCAGGATAATCTGACTTAGATTACTATCCATTGTGGGAGCTGGAAAAGTTGGTAAGTTACTTGCCAGACATAATGTGCCAGCATCCAGAAAAAAAGTGACTTATCCAGTGTCACTGGCTTGAGGTTATTCCTGGCATACATTTTGAGGAAGCAGTCTCTTGTTTGATTCTCTAACCATCTCTTGCATCTATTTTTCTTGCACACAAGCAAAACTACAGAGCTGAATTTAAAAAAAAAAATCAAACCCCAAACTCTTAATAGTCAGAAACACTATACTGTCTCGTGGATTGGCTGGAGCAAAAGCCCAGACCATGGGCTTGAATAGGTCAAACAGTGGAGCAGTAAACAGAAAAAAGTCAGGAAGCAGGGATCAGAGAAGCCACTTCCATAACTTGTTCTGAGTGATAGCTGCAGCCATGGACAGTGAGTTTGGTCCTCAGGCAAAGAGCTCATCATGCTTGATGCCTGGCCTTGCTTGCTCCATAACCAGAATTTTCATCTGTCCTCCTGCCTTTTATTCTCTGTAAAATAGGAGATGGAAGCAGAAGGGGAAGCAAAGCAAAGCAAAAAGGGAGCTAAAAATTGGCTGCTTAGAATTTTCCTGCAGCAGCTTCACAAACAGGGCCAGCCTGTGGCGTAACAACAAAATCGGGGGGCCCATACGTGTGACAAACACTTGCTCTGGATGTCTGTGGAGTCTGAGGGAGGAGTGTGCACACAGACACTGCCACAGCCTGCTCTGAGCTTCTCCCTGGCGTGATGTGTCCTTGGACACTGCTCTGAAGAGCACTGGTAGTGGAGGTGCCTCTGCTGCCCAGCTTTTGGGGAGAATATCCCTCTGTTCTCTGCTCATGGTTCATTGAATACACAGAAGTAGCACTAGTTGCAGTTTGCTTTGGTACAGACACAAGGAACAAGAAGGAATTCAGATTTTGGTATCAAGCAGCTCCTGTGATGGCTGGGAGATGCTGTTTTGCCTCTATCCTTTTTAAAAGGCCATGCCATGATGCATCCTGGCCAGCAGTGAGGATTCTACTTATATCTACTTCAGTGTGAAGTATACATTTTCCCTGCTCTTTTCCTCTTGCTCTGACAGATCAGAGACATTTCTTGATCATGTTTAACCCTTACCCTTAGAAGGGGACTATGCATTGCATCCAGGAGACATTTAACATGCAGAGACTTGGAAAAGGTAAAGCTACTCACCTCTTCCCTCCTGGAGTGACTTTAAATCCTCCCTTTATGCACAGACCACAGGACCAGAATCAAAACAATCAGCTGAGCCTGTGAAAATTAACCCCCTGCCTTCGGTGTCAGTCGCTGTGAAGTGTATTCTCTTCATGAGGGTTCTCCCTGTGATGGTAAAACCAGAATGTGTTTGGCACTGAAAAGAAACACTGCTCTTCCTGCCACTGGAACGAGACAAGGCAATGCAAAACAAATTGGGAAGACAACCAGCTCAGCCCCTCCTGTTGGAACTGGGGAGAAGAGGAAGGGAATGGGAGGCATGGAGAAAGGTTTATGTTGTTACCACACTGCAGGAAGCAACTTCAGCTTTTCTTATCTTGTGACCACTTTGCAAAATCTGAACTGGTGTTGCCAGAGTGTCTCTCTCTCTTCCAAACCTGCCTGTATTCCCAGAGTCCCACTGGCCTCCTTGTAGAGACTGGGGTTTGTTTGAGGCTGCCTGGAGGGATCAGGGAGCTGAACTGGACAAGTCAGAATCTGAACTGGGTTATGGTGGGGTCAGGTGACTGTCAGATCAAGACCAAATGCAGGATCTTGACAGCATCATCTGAAATGATATGGTTTTAGTGCTGTACCATCAGATGTCCCAGTGGCACCTCTGGAGGTGTCTGTGTGTCTTCATTGCCTTCAAACAGCATTTTACACAGACAACATCAGGTGAAATGAGCCCTGACCCAATTTTAATTTCCATAATTTTTTTCCAAAATGTTTTTATTTTCCCCTTAAATTCTCTGTGTCTTTATGACTTAGGGCTCTATATTAATTTATTTTTACAATGACCAGTGACTCCAAGTTGCTCTGATGTTTCAAAAAAGAGAGTGTTTGCATTCATAAGACAGGTGTGGATGTGTATGGGCATATGTGAGCTGGTACTCCCAGAAAATGAAGTGGCCTATAATTGGGTTATGGATCATAACACACTAAAAAACTGCAGCACTTCAGGATGATGAGCTGTACACGAAACACTCATTGTCAGTGCTGCCATTTCTCAGCTGATTCACATCGAGCAGGAAGTGGCTTTGGCATGTAATCAATACCCTGAATGAGGGGAGTAAAGTGAAGCTTGTTATAGCCAGCACGACCCCTTATTAGAAAGAAAATAACCTATTCTTATTCCTAAAGGCAACCTAAAGGGCAGGGAATGCATATCCTGACACTGCAAATGATAAAAAGCCGATTTCTGGGAGTGAAGTTCAGTGCTGAGGTGAGTGAAAAAGTTCCCATGTGGTGGAGTTTTGACTGCTGGGTTCATACTTACATCACTGACTTGCGTCATGGCTGTGTTCTTTCCCAAATATTTCCCTAAATATACAGGCTACAGTCCCTGTGCCTCTATATTTTTAGCTACTGGTAGGGGCACCAGTGATCCGTGGCTTGCCCTTGAGTAAAAGGTGTAGCTGTTGCGTGTGGGTGGGCAGGAGGTATATCAGCAAATACAATATTCTGATGCTGTCAAGGTACAAATCTCCTGAAACTCATGACCTTTGTTTTGTGCTTATTCTCATTTCCTTTGTTCTTTCCTGCTAGTTTGTTACTTCTCTCTGGGAAGTAAACCTCACTTCTGTCTGGCACCTGAAGAGCACCTAAAACAGGCAAGTTCTGGCTCCTACACAAGAGCCACAGCACCTCAAAAGGCTGAGAAACATCCTGGCAGAGTCTGCGAAGCAGGGAGTTGCAAACAGAATTTTGCATTTAATTTGCAGTGAGGGGATTTAAGCTGGGTGGTGGGGTGAGCTTTCTACCAGCAGCACAGTCAAACACAAATAGTCTGTCTTGGAAGACTGTGGACTTATTATTACTGAGGAACTCAGAGAACAGATGAGCCAACCCCTTTTTAGGACTCACTGGTAAACTGATCCTGCCCAGGTACATTGTGATGAAGCGTATGACCTCTTAACATCTTCTTTGGGACTACTTTTTGTGTTTCTGTCACCTTTCAAATCCAACCCTGCACTTCAACCCCTCATACATCACACTCAGACTAGGGGGAAGTTCTGTATTCACCTTGTAAAACCTACTGATTTAGCAAATCTCATCTGCAATCCATCAATACATTTTATGTCCGCCATTTTATGTCACAAAGTGACATAAAGTCACTTTATGTCCCCCAAGTCTGGGGCAAACACTAGGAAAAAGAGAGGAAGAGTTTTCTCCAGTTTTCAAGCTGGAAAAGAGGTCTGACCATCCAAGTATAACAAAGCATATAACATAGCAGAGGCTCTACAGTTCCTCAGACAGACAGGTCTGAAAGGATCTTGCAGGACTTACCTTTCTGCAGGGACAGAAGCACTGAAGGCCAAGGAGTCATCTGACCTTTTCTTCCACCCCCGTGAACTTGGCAAAGAGGGATTTTGTCTTTGTCAAGAAGTTACAGAGCTGGGCTACAGAACAGGCTGAGCACTGCTCATGTGTCACACACGCTCTTGGCTGAGCACGTTTGTCACAGTCTCACCCCTTGAGCTGGGCAAGAAACTCGTATTGTCCAGAGTGGTTGGATGCCAACATCTTGTCGTGAACAGTGGATGGAATTGTGAGAGACAAAAAAAAAAAAAAGGGAAGTTATACTGAGAGATTGCATGATAAGAGAGTAGGTTTAGATTGGATATTAGGAAAAAAATCCTCCCTGTGAGGGTGGGGAGGCCCTGGCACAGGTTTCCCAGAGAAGCTGTGGCTGCCCCATCCCTGGAAGTGTCCAAGGCCAGGTTGGATAGGGCTCTGAGCAACCTGGGCTAGTGGGAGCTGTCCCTGCCCATGGCAGGGGGGTGGAATGAGATGATCTTTAAGGTCCCTTCCAACTCAGGTCATTCCGGGATTCTATGATTTGTATGGAAGAACAAGTGTCTGGTCAAAAACACCCCTCTGATTGCATCAGCTCCATGGACTTTGGTGATGCTGCTCCATGACAATACCAAGCTTCACTTTTATTTAATAGTTTTTCTACAGACCAGGGGGGACAGCAATGTTGGCTCACTTCCACATTTTGGGTTTTAACCACAAAGAACTTGTGAGACCACTTCTAAGGCTTTTTTTCTGGGAGTGGTGTCATTTCCCCAAGTGTCTGGAGAAGTCTGATGGGTTGTGCAGTCAGTAGGTATTGGCAGGCAGTAGTCCCACAACAACACTCTATTTCCAGCTATTTGCACAGCATATACCTAAAGATCCACACTGTTAAAGTGCAAATTGTGTTTGATAATTTAAAGCTAAAAAGAGGAGTTGGTTAAGGATCCTAATGACAAAATTTTATTATTTTTTTTTCACAGAACCAAGGGCAAAGCAGGGAGTTAACATAGAGACTCTTTAATACACCATAAGCTCAAGAGACTTCAACACTTATCTTCCTTTCAGAAGTGGTGAAAGCCATGAAATTTATAATTTCTGTATTCTCTGCTTTAACTGTCACAGAGAAATTAAGGGAGATCTGCTCCTGCAAGGAATTTTGCTGCAAGTGAGAAAAGTAAGAAAGAACTGCTGATAGAAACGAGAAACATCCCAGGAACCTGAGTTGAGACACAGCAAGAAGCTATATCGTGATTTTCCTCACTGTTTTAAAAAGAGGCATTGAAATTGCAGGTGATTAATTTAACAGCTGCAGGTGAGATGTGAGGAAAAAAGTAAAAAGCTGGATCCTGATGCTTAATTAGCACCTGGCTGCAGCTGGTTGTCCCTCTCAGCCTGGGAGCTGAGTGGCAACAGCTGTACCTTATTAAAGGTGATTTTCCAGCAAATGAGCTCTTTGTTCATATCAGTACAGAAGATCAGACAGCTTCTCCTGCTCAGAGAACAGATAAAATAACTGTACTCTTTTTTCCAGAGAGGAATTGAAGTTGTTTTTTCATATGCTGATGTAAGTATGAGGCCTTGGGCTTTGTTTTTTGTTTGCTTGCTTTTTTCTGTGGCATTGCAAGTGATATTTAAATAAACACTGCAGATAAAAAGTCTTTTATGCTTTAGTGGAGTGTTACCTTTATCTGCTTGAAGGCTCCTGTACACTTAAAGAACATACCTAGATCTAACTGCAATTTTTTTTAAAGTTTTTCTTTTTAAGGTAATGCATCTCTAATAATGTGTCTTTAATATAGGAGACTGCTTTGCTTTCTTGGCATTTATTTTTGATGAGTAAATCTTTTAAAACAGACATAATTAAAAACACTTTTTTCTCTAAATTTTTTTCTGAGCTTCTTACTATTGTTATTTTTTTTAATGTTTTTGTGGCTAAGGACATATTCATTAAGATAAATGTTACTACTCCAAGAAACAACAATAGAAAAATAATCTTGGATGTCTTGCCTCTGCATATATAAAGCCAAATTGCTGCCATGCAGGTAGCTTGTAATAAACCAATTTAAATAGAACACTGAGTATTTATGTCCATTGCAATCTAGATTAATAACTACTTACATATGATTTCATTCCTTGCTTCACAAGGTTATACAAGTGGCAATTCTTGTGTTATACGCTAGTGAATCATGTTGCTGTTCTGGGGAAAGGAATTAGGCTTTCTATCTCAAAGAAAAGCAGGGATCTAACTTCTTGGAAGGGGAGGTTGCTTTGGTTCACTTCTTGATGCAGAATTTGAGTGAAGGGACACAGTTCAATGTAATCTATATCCTTGTGGAGGCCAGTTGGTATTTGTACTGTGCAGGGAAAAATCTTTTCAGGGAGAAGGGATCTGCAGAAAATCACATTAGTCCCTCTCCCATTCACACACCTGCTTGTGAGCTTTGGTTATAAGGCTGGAAATTAATTTTTCTCTGCCTATAACAGCAGTCTGGGCTGTGATGGTGCTGCTCTGGTAGGCTGGCTGTGAGCAAAACCCAGTCTTGGACTCCCTGAGGATGGTTTTTGTTGGTCATGGAGGTGACACAGTTAATATACACTGGACTTTTCACTGCTTCCCTGATTCTTACTTTGAAAGGAGTGCTGTGTTTTGGTTACTGTGAGGTGTTTTGTTTTCTGTGGGGTTTTTTTGTTTGCTTGTGTTTTTTTTTGTTTTTAAACGTTATGTGCAATCTCATGGAGAGAAACAATACTTTCAGAGCTGAGGAGGTGAAAATGTCAGAGTGGGAGACAACAGGTGTTTAGCTGCAACACTGGGTGCAAAATATCCCTAAAAATCTGATTCTTGGGAACTTCAGCTAGCTTCATCTGGGATGTTATTATTATTTAACAACATCTCTCTTAAAATAATCTCAATGTCATAGGTAAATTCCAATAGTATTGCTTGTTTTCCTTTTGTTTCTTACCAATGACAAAGCTCTGTTCCAGGCTGGTTGGGTTACACTGGTTGGTGGGTGGCCTTTCTCAGTGCTGGTGTTTCAGAATGTTTTGGGGTTTTTTTGGGAGGGGAATAAATAACTCTGAGTGAATCTCCCAGTGGGACAGTGCCCAGTGAAAGCTCCCACTTGCTCAGTTCAGGGGAGGTGGTTGTAATTCTCCAGGGTAGGCGTGGAAACCTCATTTGAAAAGTGGCAGTGCACCTGTTTATATAAAAACTGTGGTCATACATTGATGAGGGCATCTAGAGGTGAGCAGAACCATATGGAAGTCAAAGTTCATTATCTGCAGTATTGATTAAGTATTAAACAAGTGTTGCTACATGAAATTATACCTGTTGCTCTAAAATTAATTCCCAGCAAATTTAGTGTCTGAAATAGTGAAACTCTGATTCTGCTAGTGTGTTTCTTTTTTTTTTTGTGGGCAAGTGGTTACGATTTTCCCTATGGAACACTTCTCATTCTAGTACCAAACTTTGAATTCAAGAAATCTTGAACCTGTATCTTTCCATTTTCATGTGTGGTAATCCATAGGATCCAATATTTATGTTCTCCTTGGGAGGTCTTTGAAAGCTCAAGTCCAGGAACACCCAGTTTTAACTTTCAGTCACCTGAAAAATGCACCTCCCATGCCTTGGTCGCGCACACACTTATAGGAAATCCCCTTTTAAATGTTGCCTGGGAGAATAGATAATAAAATAAATAATAAAAATACAAATAGGATGAAGTGGCTCTGCAGGTTATATTTTTTGGGTGATTCTGTCTGGGGTAGCATTGACAGCTGCAGATGTGGCCAGTTAGTAGAAGAAACACTGGGTTTTGGTTTTTTGTTCTTGTGGGTTCACAGAAAGGGTGAAAATCTTGTTGGTCTCACTTTTCCTGCCTCCCTACACCCCCCCCCAATACTCAATTTGGGATAAATTGGTCTGAACAACATTTCTTGGTGCTTCCCTTAGTCCAAAGTGTCAGCTGCTAAGTTGCAGGGAGTTCTTCAGTTTTAATTTTTGGTCCCCCCACTCCTATAATTATGGTATTTAAAAATAAGCAGTGAGATTTCAGAAAGTGTTTCTGCCTCTGTTCCCCAAGTTTTCCAAATCCACATCCACTTCTGGTTCCCTGGATGAGTAAACATTGTGACTGAAGGTTTGTGCCACAGCTGAATTTTCAAACCACCTGATAACAAAGCTGTGGTTTGTCTGCTGAGTGGACAAATCGGCACAATGTGTGTTGATCATCCTGACTCTTTATCTCTTGTCCCTATTCTTTTCCAGATACTTTACCAGAGAGGGCAATTGATAATGTCTTCAGAACAGGGAGCTAAGAAACGGCATCACAACCCAGTGGACAGCATATGCAGGAAGATCAAGTCCATCCAGATGATGGACCAGGTCTCCAACCCTGCTTTGCAGATCCCCAAGTTTCAGTCCAGGAACTTCGACAGTCCACAGTGCAACGTCAGAAAAAACCTGGAAGAGATCCTGAAAGGCAGGACTGTCAGAAGTCAGGACAGCACCAGTCCAACTTTAATCAGTCCCAGCAATGACAGTGTTTTCTCTGCAAACTCGTCCCCTTCTCTCAGGCCCATCTCCGACTCCTCTGCTGCAGGTGCCACCTTTACAGTCATTAATAGCAACGAGAGATCCAGCAACCCCTGGATGCCAGGATGTCCCGTGGAGAACTGTTCTCCATGCTATTTTGGACCCCAGGAGGCCAACACTCAGAAGAAACCACGTGCTTTGTCGAAGGTGGAACTTAAAGATGTGCGTCGCAAACAGAACTATCTCACGTCGAGTCCAAATTTGTATTTCTTCACTTCTGAGAAAAAGCCAGACAGTGCTGGGATCCAACCTCCTGTGCCAAAGGCATTTCCTTTGAGTGAAAGAGGTAAAAATCCTTAAAAAAAGCCCCAAACCTAAACCTCCTAATTCAAAATCCCAGGCATCTGAACCTTTAGCCTAAGTAGTTGACATTTACAATTTAAACTGGTAACAATACATTTTAGTGTCACTTAAATCTAAGTAGACCACAAATAGAGCTGAATAAAGTCCTAAATGTTCTCTAAAAAAAATATTATTGTCAATGTAAAAAGTGAGGAAGTAATGTCAAGTTAAACTTTTTTCCAAACACCCTAATTAATTTTCATGGTTAAAAGATTTGGCTACTAATGTTGATTGCCTTTAGTATGAAAAGATAGATGAATTTGGGTGTTGCTCTTAGTTTGAGAGTTTGTATTTATTTATTTTTATAAGGATTGCTTTCTTAATAAATTAATTTGACTATAATGATTTCCCTACAATATATGTGGAGTGGGAGGGAAGAAAATGCGTGTGTAGAAGTAGATGCATAAACCTGTTCCCAACTCGGAGGATCCTGGTGTTATTTGTCAGTAAAAGCTCTGTTTTTTATTGGGACTGGTTTTGTTTTAATCACCTGAAAAAATATCAAAATTTAAGAAGATGTCATTCAAGCAGTGGTATTCCACCCATGACCTTGCTGTTACAAACATGATGTTGTAGTTAGAAGCTGTGGTTCATGAAAACAAATAAAACTGGACAATAACAGACTGATTCTTTACAGGAGGGAGGCAGATACTGGAGTTCAAAGCTGATGATGTGAGCTTGATCTCTGAGGAAGACCTACTGACCACAATCTTCTGGGCATGTGACATAGAACACACAGGTTTGCCCTGGGGCTTTTCATTGCTCTGCTTTGTTCTTCGTTCTATCCAGTTTCAAATCTTGTTGTGGTCCCTGCCAGTCCCTGCTGTGCTGAGACTCCCTCAGCAGGTGCAGAATAAATCCGTAAATACCTCTTTTAAACAGTGCCTGACTCCTTCCCTGCTGATCTTTGCAGGATTTTAGTGCAGGGGAACTAGAGGAGCAACATTTTTCTGGCAAACACCCTTATTGGAAAGGACTGTTTCTTTCTTTTAGCATTTGTCCTGCTAGAAAAGAAGAACTTTCAGGAACTTCAGAGCAAGAGAGAATTCCTCCCAGTTCCACCTACACGTGTCTAAAAGTGGGAGGATTGAGGTTTGGGTTGGAAGGGACCTTAAAGATCATCCAGTTCCAACCCCTGCCATGGACAGGGACACCTTGCAGTATCCCAGCTGGCTCAGAGCCCCATCCAACCTGGCCTTGAGAGTAAGGAATAGTAAATAGAGAAAGGAGTAATCTGGCAGAATAGTATAGTGGCAGCCACAGGGTTTCATAAGAGACCTGAAAGCAGTAGCACAGCAAATGTGTCAATTCTTGTTCCTCTTAAACTGAAGGCCTCAAAATTGGTAAACTTGATTCTCAGACTTCTGTATTAGAAAAACGAGCAAACAAAACCCCACCACTAATGAAAGAAAAACAAACAAACACACACACAAAACAAACAAACAAAAAACCCACAAAACCCCATTCAATCAAAAGCCCTAAACTTATTTTTTCCAGGTCACACCACAACTGCAGGGACCAGTTACTTGCCTACAGACCTTGAGGGCAATTGGATCCAGTGCAGTTCAGTAGCGTGGCCTTGTACAGTTGTTTTATAATGATCCTGGCACTTGACTTCTGTTTCTGTTTTAGGAAAAGTAGCAGTTTCCAAGATAGTCGATTATTTGAGGCACACAACTAGTCGGGGATCAGAGGACAGTGGTCTTGAAGAGCTGTGCAACATGCTGGACCCAGATCAGAAGGATGTCTCCATGGACCTGGAAACATATCATGCAGTCATGGGAGAGTGGATTGAAGATCGCAAGAGAAAATGGTAATGGCTTTTTAATGAATCTACCTCACAAGTCTCCTGTGCAAACAAGAGAGTATAAAGATCCTCTGTGGCTTCTGGAAAGAGATGGTATTGAGACTCAGTGTCCACAAAGTGGGATTGGGCTGAAGTTTGATTAGGGATTACAAAATTGGTCAGCAATCCAATGTCACACTGATTTTGATGCTTCCTTGTTTCAGGGAAAACAGTGCCACTGAGGAATCATCAGCAAGCGTGGAAGACCTGGAATTGCAAGCACCTAAAAACATCTCTGAAGGTACAGACTGTTTTATTCTGTTTCTGTTGAGGGAAAACTCTCCTTTCTTGCTCTATAACCAAAACCCCCCCACCTCTTTCAGCAAAAAAGACACATGTCCGGATGAATGTTACATCAGGAAGCCTGGAGGCCTTTGGGGGTGATGTGTCTAAAGGAGACATGTAAGTCCATTTAAGCAATTCTTTCTCAGAATGTAGTACTCCTGGCTTTGAATTACTTGGCAGAAATTCCTGGAACCACTGTTCCAGAACACTCTGCTGGCAGAGTTTGTAATACTGACCTCAGTCTGCAGTGGCTCTTGGTGCTGTCACCTTCTTCCTCACTGCTTCTACTCAGCCTTCAAAACACACTGGTGGTTTTTCCTACTGATATCTTGGTGCTTCTGTGTCCATTTGCCCTTTCAATTCCCTGTGGCAGGGATTTGCCATGTGTTTCCCTGTTTAAACTGGTTCCTTCCCTCCACCAAATTCTTAGATGTACAACAATAAGAAGACATTATGTCCTCAAAATCTGGTCCTTTGGTTTTGTCTGGGGTTGTTTTTCTTGTGGTAGGGAGTTTGTTGGGGTTTTTTGGTAGTTATATCTGTGACTTGGACTCTGTTAGGAAAGGACTTCACAAGCACCAGAAGTTTCATTTGCAGTTTATGCACAGTCTGAAATACAAGATTTGCTTTCTGATGCTTCCCTGGAATTTCTCAGGATCTCAAAAGGGATCCTTCAAGTTTTAGTTGAAAGCATAAGTAGGGAATGGTTTAGGAGAAAAGAAAGAATCTGGGAAACTGTGGAGCTAATACAAAACTATCAGAATTGGCCTAAGAGGAGATTATTCAAAGCTTAAGGCACTGTCATGCAGATATCCACTGTCACTTGTGTGGTGACATATTTCAGTTGAAGGCAGCATAAAAACAAGTGCTTAAAACAGTTCTTGGTACCTATAAATTTGGAGAACTGACCTGAAGATACTCTGCCATCCCTGTGCAAAGCAAATGACTGGACAGTGCAGCACTGCAAGTCCTCTGGGCTCTCCTCTCCCCTCTAATCAGTGCAGCACAGCATCAGGATTTTTGAAAATCATAAATTGGATGAAATCACCTTTCTCAATCTTTCCTGGCTCTGTTGCTGGAACAGGGAGACTTCTGACCTGATAACCTGTGTTGCTGACCTGCAGTACAAAACCCATAAGCTTCAGGAAGAGAACAACAAGCTGAAGCTCACCCTGGAAGCTGTGGATGAGACCAGCAGCAAGCTGCTGGCAGATAATGAGCATTTACATCAACAAATTAAAAGGTGGGAGACCCTGAGGGTACCAGGTCTAAGCTGTGATGGCCATGGGCAGAGCTCTGTTCTTCTAAGTCGTCCAGCCTTGCTTTAATGCTTTTCTCCTCCCCAGTGCTTCATGACAGCAATTTTCTTGGCTTTCTGTAGTATCTGTGGGGTTTAACCCTCTTGCCTGGTTGTTCTCCTTATATGTACCTCGTTTTATTGTTGTAAAATCAGTCATCCATCTCAGAGCCTGGCTCTTGCAGGGTGAGGGTGCACACAGGCAAAATCTTGGGGTAAAGTGTGACAAAACAGGCAAAACAACGACAACAAAAAGGCTTAATATTACCAAGAGAACAGCTAAGCACTGGAATGCTTCCAATCCTAGACCACATGCTTGTTGCCAAGCAGAGGGAGAATGAGTGTGTGAGAGCTATTTTGCTTCTCCTTTGAGGAACTGAGGTGAGTTGTCTCCCTTGTTTAGTATTTCTGTAGCCTGGGGACATATCAGTGCCATGAGCACAAGCCTATTTTTCACAGCACTCCTCTGACCTAATTAATTAAAATGGGATAGTTTGATCAGCTGCCAAACCATTCCCAGTATTTTCTAGGGAGATTAAGGCAAGAATCCTGCAGGATTGCTGGCATGGGTACACGTGGCCTTGTGTTGGACCACGTGTTCTGGGATGCTCTGCAGGATAGAGCCAGGCTGGAAAACGGTTGTATAAATATACATGGTTTGGGGTATCAGATCAGGATAAAAAAGTGATGTGGAGCTCATCCTGGAAAAGTGGACTGAAATGGTTCCTGCAGCTGCTAACTGTGAAGTATTAATACTCATAGTATTAATAACTCATAAAGATGAGTTTATGTGCTCAGGTAGCATGATATATTTAACGGTAACAAGCTAAATTGTTAGCATGCTTTTGTTTGCATCCACCTATTTTGGATGCTGTGTTTGCCTGGGGTTTCTTGCTGTGAGACCAGAGGGAGATGAAAAATTGTGGGTGAGTCCATGAACTTGCTTGGACAAAAAGGCTTAAACTTGGCTTAAACAGTTCCTCACCTGTTCAGTGTCGGTGCCCAAAAATCTGTCTCTGGTGGCTTCTAAAAATATTGTCTCCCTAACCTCTCTAATGACCAACATTAACTGGCTGAATTTCTCCGGATTTACCTCCCCCTGTGCAGCATCCAGCACTATGTGTTGAAAGCCAAATCACTGGAAGAAGAACTGGAAGAAGCAAGGAACAATCTGAACCTGTCAGAAGAGAAGAGAGAGCAGATTCTCTGGCAGAACAAACAACTCGTAGGTGCTCTTATTTCTTACCTTACCTTGCCCAGCACCTCACACCTTGCTGTGACAGTGGCATGACCCCCCTCAGGCTGTTAAAATCAGCAGGATGACTTTTCTCTCTGCCAGTGGGTACTGAGACCTCTTAAGGATGTTTGAAATGTGATTTTATTAGTGTTTTGGAAATTTCCTTACACTACTGTCAGTTACAATGAAGGAAATTATTAAAAGGGCCTGTCTCACATAATTATGCTTAAAGGCAGCAACTCTTTTGCTGCCATCACTGAGCAAATTCTGTTTTGAAGTTGGTGAACCAGCAGGGACAGGAGACTCAGTTCAGGTGTCCAAAAAAGGAATTTTCCAAAGCACCCCTAGGTCATTGTCCATGTCCATAGAGACAGGGAGATATGACAAGTGCTCTATGCCAAGCAGGAACATGAGGCTTTTTGGGGTTATCCTGCTGTAGTGTGTACGTATGTTTTGGTTTTGCTTTAATTTAAGATTTCATGCATAATTTACCTCGTGAGAAGGAGGTGGGGTGGGAGAGAAAAATATTAGTGGAATTTTGCAGTTGTGCAAAGTGGTGAATCAGCACAGCTTCATCTTGGGCTCTGGATGTGTTTGTGATAAGTTGCTTTTTATCTTACTTTGGCTTTGTTGAACTTGGCACAACTCTTGTTTTTCTCTCTCTCTTTT
>VYXB01001874.1:91898-142387 GCA_013397135.1 Pachyramphus minor | reverse complement strand
TTTTTTTTTTTTTTTTTAATAAACCTGATCAGGAAAAAGAGAATCAGTCTCTCAACATCAAAGTTACTTCTCTCCAGGAAGAGGTAAAAAACCAAATCATAGTTTCACATGTTCTTGCCTGGCAAAAAGTTTCCCATTAAGAAATGAAATGTTTGAAGCCTGACATGCTAATTAGGTTATCAAATTATCCAATATTTTACAAGGATGGCTTGTCATAAAGCTTTCTATCTTGAAGTTGCACTGTGCTTCAGATTTTCCATTGATGTATGTAAGGTTAGGGAAATATGGGGGCAGGGAGAAGCAGCTTTTCCCCCCTTCCTTTTTTTTTTTATTTTTTTCCAAAGCTTTATAGGCAATTCCATATATTTCTAGTTCAGCTGAGGCTGCATCTTTAGGCTTGGATTTTTTTCTGTTTTTCAGAGGAGAGCTGTTCATACTTCATTAAAGCAAATATTTTATTAACCAGTTTAAACTGTTTTAGCACCTGCTTACAACCTGTATTTCAGATTATTGAGGATGAAACAAACGATTTAAATACTACATAGTAATGTAGTATTTAGCACCTCCAGATTAATCTTTCTGAAAACCTCCTGAGTCCAAATAGCTCTTAAACAGCATCTTTCCAAAAATAATTGTCATGCTTCAGGCCTGAAAGCTTTCCTTTAGGTTTTCTAAGCCTGCTAATATGCTTATAAATAACATTTTTGGGTTTTCTCTTTTTTACCTGTGCTCTGGAGGAACGGGGGGGGAAGGAGCAGAGACAGTTTTGGTGGGGCAAGCACATACAGTGTACTTGTACACATAAATACTGGTGGTGTCTGAGAGTAGGCAGCAGCTTGGGGGTGGAGATGTCATTTTTGCCTGGATTCTTCAAGGAGAAGCTGTCAATCCATTCAGCTGTGCCTAAACACTCTGCATCTTGCTTAGAATATTAGGAATAGCATGGACACCGATGGACTGCAAAAGAAGATTTTGGAGTTGTCTAAAAACGCAGCAGATCTTCAAGTAAGCATTTCAGCTCTGGGAGGAATAAAAAAACATGAAATAGTTTACTTGGGTCTGGTTGAGGGGGATATTTCTACTTCTGGAAGGCAGACAGCCCTGAGTGTCTCTACATTGAGGGACTGCAGTGCAATCATACCTTGGACACTGTGACAGCTTTGACTGAGAAGGTTGCTGTCTGGAGGCCAAAAGCTGTTTAATTTGTTCCTCTAAGCTAAACTTTTAGGAAACCTTTTCCCCAGCATTCGAGAAAATATTATGTCATGCTTTGGGTGATGTTGCTGGAAGTCTTGGCCTGGAGAGATGAAACAAATGTGGCTGTGAAAGCTGAGAATACTTTCACTCCTTACTGGGTACGAGATTCGTACTTTCAAAAACACCACACAAAGTATTCCAAGAATAATTTGATTTTTTCCTAAGATAGGAATGTTGATCCCCTTTTTCCCTTCCAAGAAGGAAATGGGAAGAGAGTTGTATTATACAATCCATGCTGATGACTGGAATTATTTCTGATTTCCATTCTTTAGATCCAAGTAAATCTCTACGAGAGCATTGTGGTGAATAAAGAGGCAAACTTGGTCCAGGTTAGTGGCTTTTACTTTGTTGCTGTCTTGGCTGAAAGATCACAGAATCCCAGAATGGGCAGGGAACCTTCCACTAGGCCAGGTTGCTGTCCTGTGCTGACTGTGGGATGATTTGTAAAAAGGCAAGGCCAATAGTATTCACTGTGGCACTTTTATTTCTACTCTTCTCACACTGCAGAACCTGATCCTATAAATGGCTTCAAAGTAGGCGAGCTCTGCTTTAGGACCTGGTTATGAGCCAGCATAATAAAAGGTTTCAGGATTTTGCTTTATTAAAAAGAAAAAAATAATCACAACCTATTTAAACAGTTGATAAAAGAATGTACCTGCAGAAGCTCCTTTCCTTCATGTCTCTTATTGAAATTGAATTTTCGTGTCAAACTAGAAATGGTGATTTGGAGTCCAGTGTAAAAGCAAATTTGTCCTTTCTTTACTAAAGTGTAACTGTCTAGGCTTTTCTGAAGAGTGAACATTTCTGAGGTCTTTAAACTTGTATTTTGTATTGGGGGGAAAAAAAGACATGAGACTATGCAAGGGTGTTTGGCATTCTCTGGATTAATGAATTATGTAAATTGCCTTCTAGGCCAAGGCAGTTTCTATTTAGTAGAACATGTTTTAAATCACCTGATAAAATATTTAACTCCCAGTCTGCAGAAGAGAGTGCAGCTGAGTTCAAATGGTAAAAAAGTGGTGTAGCTGATAACTTTGTAGCTGAGTGTTTTAATAATTTTGGTTTGGTTGATTATTTAATTTTCCCCCCCCCAGAAGTAGCTTGAGAGCACAAATTTATTAAATTCTCTTTTAAAAAGCAGCTTTCTCCTTCTCCTCCCTGAACAATTCAGAGTTTTTGTGAGCTCTGTAGTATCATTTTATTTTAACAAGACTCTTTTAATCTATTGACTAATTGGGAAATTTGAAAGTAGACTGCTAGACTGCATGTTGATAAATATGACTGGTTTGTATCATTTTGAACAAACTGGTGTGGAAAACTGACTTTTCTTCTTATCATATGTTGTGTGGGATAAGAGTTTACCTGTAAGCTAAAAAAAAAATCCTTCATATGGCCCTGTGTCCAAGGGTAGATTGGATTGATGGTCAGTAAAAATTATTATGACAACCTTTTCTTCCAGGCCTGCAGAAAGTGTGTGAAGATAAAAAAAGCAAGGAAAAAAGTATTTTTCTAAATTTTTTAATAGCTCTGTAGCACTTTTGTCACCTCTTTCTCTGCCATGACTGGAGGCCTAATTCTATAAGGTGATGTTTAATCTACAGAGTGCTACACTCATCATGAAAAATCATGAGAGTTAACTCAAAACATTGCAACTTGCTTTAAAGGTCAGGTGGGATTTAAACTCATTCCAGGCATAATATAGTCCTTGTTTTCAGCTAAAACTAGGGTGCTTCTGTCCAGTCTAATCTGCTGGTACTGAAGTCAGGTGAGGAATAAATGAAAGCACAGCACCTGGAAAGAGTGTTTGCCTCCTTAATTTCAGAAGTTAGGCAGAAAAGGTCATCTGAGTGCTTTCTGTTAGTTAATGTGCCAGGTAACTGACTGTATTCTCTTAAATGTGCAACTATTTTTATGTTATTTACATATATTTATATATAATTCAGTTGCTGCTCCAACCCAAATCATACAGATTGGGAGGTAGGATTGAATATAGTAACTTCTGTTTTGGTTCTTTTTCTCTCCAATCTCTGCAGAAGGAGCAGGACATCAAGGAGCTGAAGTTAACCATTGTGGAGTGTTCCTCAATAATAGAGGTATGGGACTGGGTTTAGTTTTTGCCTGTGTGAGGGGAAAGCTTGGATACCCTGGGTTTATTCTGCCTGGCAAACTGACCCTGTGACCAAATCCCACGTGTGTTTTAGATGTTGAGAGCAGAAAAAAATAAGCTACTGGAGAACATGCAACACATGCAGCAAGAGCTGATCTCGTGAGTATTGTGAATGAGTCCCAGGAAATGCACTTTGTCAAAAGTCAGAAAGGACTGATGCATAATTTTTTCCTTCTTCCTTTAGAAATGGGTTGTGTTTCCCCTTGCTGTGCAAATATAACAGTAATGTTCCTGAAGGGATGAATTCTCTGCACTGTGAGCTGGATATATAATTCTCCTCTGAGGTACGAATTAAATCTCTAATGAATCCCTCCCCAGTTGCCTTGAATCAGCAGAGGCAGAACAAAGCTCATTCCCTGCAGATGATTAGACAACCTTGGAATTTGAAGCCATTAATCCCATCACGCAGGCAGAGAATGTGAAGGTTACAATATTGTCCCGAGTCCAAAGGAAAGTAAACAAAGCACTTGTAGATCTAAGACAGTAAATCTGGAAGAGCTAAGTTCGTGCATTTAGCTGGCAGAGGAACTGGCTGATAAGAGAAGATAAAAGTATTCAAAAGTATTTAGATATATTTAATATCAGTACTGCAGCTGAGCCAGTTGATTGGAAGTTGCAGGGCACCCAGAAGGTGGTTGAGTGACTTTTGGGAGCTCTGTTTTTGATCAGGCACACCGGACAAAACACTGGAAATGTGGTCTTTTAACTTACTGTTCTTGTGGCTTTCCAGTGCTCCAATGGAGAACTACTGGAAAAAAAACCCCCAAATTCCATGTACCTTATTGTGGAGGGCAGAATGGAAGCTTATCAGGGACACCCTCCTGTTGAGTCACTCCAGCTTTCCAAATTCCTTCTCAAAGAGGAGGTTGGATCCAGGTGCAGCTGGATCCAATCCTGCTCTCAGACTTGGCCAACAGTTTATGCCCAAAAGTTTGTACAGGTGAATTGAGTCTTTATGCAACTCTGCCCCATGGGACTAAGGATGGCAAGCCAAATACATTTAAATGAATAAACTAAATGATTTATTTAAGTTAACAGTAATGATTGGACTAAAGGACTTTAATCAGAATTACCTACTACAGTATGACTAGTTATAGCTACTTGTACAGTGCACTAGTTATTAAATCAAACATTTCAAAGCTAGTTTAATAATTACTAAAGAGAGACTGTTGTCAGCTGATAGCAAATATATACTATTGAGTAAGGTTTTCTGTAAGACTTCACCTTGCAGCTGCTTATTTTTGCACAGGGTGAGTTTGCAAACAACAACAAAAAAATAAATCTAATAATGGACTAAAACCAGAGGCCCAGGAAGGAGAGGTGTGCTTGTCTAGGCAGTATTGTTTCAAAAGTTAAGGTGTCATCCCCTATTGCAGCTCCCCAGGGCCACAGTGAGTCAGTGTTTGCCTCTCTAATGCCATGATGAGACAGGATTCCACCTGTGAAGCAAGGGCTCTGCTTATTCATCACTTGGTAGAGCCTCTTCTGAATAAAGAGAACTAATTATTGACTTCCTCTTGCCTACCCTGACATGAATATTTACACTGGATCACTCAGCAGCTTGGCTGGCTGGCTTTTAAAAATTTTTTGTTGTTGTTTTTTAATTCCCTGTGACATGATTGTTTTGAAAAGCTTTTACCAGCTTTTCAAGTTTTGGTAGCTCTGACCTTCTGGTAAATACAGTGCAGGAAATACTTCAGCAGAGTCTAAATGTCACTGGATGCTGGTTTGCAATAAGGAGATGTCAAAATAAGCTAGCAGGCTCTTCCATCTCTTCAAAGATTATCAAGACTGAATGGACAACCCTGGATGAAACGCTGGACCGTGAAGTGCTGCTTTTACTTCAGGGGCCCGAATATGGAGGAGAAAAATTTAGGACCCTCATGCAAAACCTGGTCAGTGGCAGAGCTTTATGGGAATAAGGAGGTGGTTTTCTGTCAGCCTTTTAATTAGGAGTTCTCCAAGCATCCATAGTCAGATTGTGTTTACACCTTTTAAAAAAAAATAAGAATAGTTTCTTTGAGGGTGGAGGGGGGCATCATTTAACAATATCACTTGGTACCTACTCTAACACTGGAACTTGGAAGCTGGGTAAGTCTGGGCAGCATTAAAAGTTGCCAGAGTTTGGGGAATTTGGTTTAGAGTAGGGGTTGTTGTTGGTTTAGGTTTGATTTTTCTTTTTTAGCAAGAGGAAGCCTCTGAAATGGAGGAGCTTGTCATGGCTTCATTGCAGTGGGTAAAAGATCCTGATGGGGACGTGCAACAAACCTGGGAAAGAAAACTCGTGGTAAGTAACTGTTTCTCTGAAGGTATTTAGTGAAATAGTGCAAAAATTGAAGATGGGTATCTTATTGCTGCATATTCTGTATATTAATTACTTGAGATCGTAGCCTGGTTGGAGGTGGCTGTATGGAGAGGGAATAGCATGTGTTACTTTTGGTTTTGAGGAGGAAAGGGGCAATTGCTTTTGACTTCCACGCTGTGCTCCTCCTGACTTGTCTTGTGCAAGAGCTCCCTTTGTTAAGACCGTGCCTGAAGGAAAGCTCAGATGAAGCCAGTCAGTCTGAAGAGGAAAATGAGGTCAGATGGCCATGTGAAATCTTTTCTGCCCACTGCATGTTTCTGTGTCCCTCAAACCCATTTCCCCCTGTGCTCTGAATTTGACTGTGGTACAAGAACAGGAGGGATGTAGCTTTTATAACCAGGTTTCCAAATCAAAGCCTTCACGGGGTTTACTTCCTTTTGAGAGGCGAAGAGTTCTGCTTTTGCTGGACATGCTCCACAGGAAAAGTTTCAACAAAACAGTGTTTTACAACTTAATCTTGCATAATGTGTTTCTCCTACCCCTCACACCTCTTGTGAGGCTTGCAAGTAAAGACTTTTGCTCAAGCAAACTGGCAAAAATATCTTCCCCATGTGGTAGCAGGTGCCTGTGGACTCAAACTACGTTGCTCTTGTTCCCTCCTCCCCTCCCCTGTGAAAGCACAGCTTCTGAAATTTTTGTTTTATTGGATGTAGCTTTTTCTCCAACCCTCTCCTTCACACTAATCTGTTGTGAGGAACACTGCTACAGAAAACTCTGTGTATTAATGCTGCATTTCAGCTCCTTAATAGAAGCAAAGCCCCCCGGTTCATCTTACTTGGGTAACAGCAGATAGAACCATGGTATGTGCTGCTTGAAGTTAATTCTTTAAGCAGAAAACCACCCTCCTTTCCCTCTAGTGCTGCAAAATGCTGTAGCTGGCCCTCTTCACCTGGAGCAATCAATGGGAACCATCCAGTCCTGCAGCCAGTTTTGGGTTTTTTAATTTTTTGTTCTCTTTTAAGTAAATCCTGAAAAATTCTTCTTAGAGGATGTACAAGCATCCAGGTCTCTTCACTCTGGTGGGGCTTTAGGTAGACTCTGGGAAGCTGCTGGCTCATGAATCTGCAGCTTTTTGATCTTGACTAAAAACTTTCTCCTTCAAAG
Organism: Pachyramphus minor; assembly: GCA_013397135.1. NCBI lineage: Eukaryota > Metazoa > Chordata > Aves > Passeriformes > Tyrannidae > Pachyramphus > Pachyramphus minor. Next base: position 135,494 of record VYXB01001874.1, on the reverse strand, counting down.
CTGTCAGAACTGAAAAATGCTTTTTAAAATTACATTGGGATCGTATTCCTCTTAAACATGTGAAGCTAAAAACTTTAGGTGTGGGGGTTGGAGTTGATCGTGGCAAATAAATCCTTTTCTGGCTCTTAGAGAGCGATGCATTTGGAAAATAAGCTACCAGAGGATTAAGGAGGAACAAGATGCTTAAAAAATAAAAGGTCCTGTCCTTCAGGGTTCCATGGGAATGGGATGTGACTCCATGTCCAACATATTGTTTTCCTCTAGCTAGAACAAGCCAGGTATATGGGGAATTTGGTGTATGGAGCTGAACAAAGGTAGGTCCAAAAAAAGAGAGGGGTTCAAAGTAGCCTCTTGCAGCCTTAGAGAAAGCTTTTGTCGACCAATTAATTAAATCTTAGACCATGGACCATCACTTGAAGCCTAAACACTTCCCCACCATTCCCTGTGAAATATATCATGGGCATGTTTTGCTGGGGTTTAGTGTCTTCAAGTATATTTTCAAGGTTATTATACATAAAGTGGATTTTAAGTGTGCTTCTGCTTTTGTGCATACATACATATATTTAAGTGTATATATAGATAGTGACAGCAAAATCTTCTTCACCCTTCTCCTACTGGGAGATAAGAGTAGCACATGTGCCCTGATAAGCCTGTAGCACTTACGTGTCAAAACCATGTCATTTCTAAGAGTAAGATCTGCCTGCCTTGGCTGAGAAGCTGATCTTCAGGATGTGGGCACATCCCATGTCATCCCAGAAAACTTATCAGCAAAAACTGCTCAGGCTGGTGGTTTGGTTTTGTTTTGTTTTTTTTCACTTGATGTACTGTGGGTTTTTTTTTGTTTGAGGCTCATGAATGACTCTAAGTTGCCAGTAGATAAGGTGGTCCATGCTTGCAGGATTGATGTTTTCCCCTTAGGACTGATGTGAAAGCCCAGAAATATAAACTTCATTCTTTGCTGACCTTTGTTTGACTCTCATTAGGCATTCTGTAAAAGCTGAGGACACCATTTCACATGCTCAGTTGAGCAAGGTCAGAGGAAGAAGAATCCAGTGCTCTTTCTCACTACTTTTCACTGCAAGTCACTGTTCAGAGAAATAGAGGATGCAATGCTACCTAGAACTTAATTTTCCCCCTTTTCTTCCTACAAACCAGAGGTAAAAGTGAAAGCCCTTGTCACAGGGGTCATCCCTTGGGCAGATCATCTGCTAGGCACATATGACGAACTGAAACAGGGATTTATTGGGGTATTTTGTTTATCTGGCTGTAATAACAAGCCCAAATTGGTACCAGTGGACTTAGTTGTACTTTGAGGAAAGGACCACGGAAGTCTAAATTATCACTTTCAGGGCTTCCTGCAAGATGGTAATTATTAAAACTTTCTCTTATGAAATATGGGGGATTTGTTGCTGTATCTGGGCCCCTTGTGGTAGAGTTTTCTCTTTCCTGCTGAATTGTTGGATATAGGTGAGATACTGAGTGGTGGAGCAGAGAAATCAATTCTCATCATGTTAATTGAAGCTCTGGTTGACTCTCTGTCTCTCTTCCTCCTCCTACCACATGGCAACTCGGTCTCAAAATCCCACAGGTTCTCAAGCAAGAACTAAGAGAAAAAAGACATGTTTGGATCCAGAAACTTGAGCTCTTGGAACAATGCAAGGAGACCCTAGACAAGGATTTTGTTCGAATGGCAGGCAACCTGAGGAGAACCAGGACAGAACAACTCCACCTAAGGAAAGAGCTTTCTGCCAGGTACCCCTTCAAAGCCTGTGTGTCTTTTCTGGGGGGAGCTTTGGAGCTGGTTTTTATTTTGTTTTGGGGTGGTTTGTTTGTTTTTTGTTTGAGTTTTTTGTTTTGACTTGTTTAGGTTGGTTTTTTGTTTGTTTGTTTTGTTGTTGTTTGTTTTTGGGTTTTTTTTTGTCTTGTAAAACAAAGTTTTCTGAATTCTCAAGGCTTTTTTTCACATAGGAAATTAACTTGTTTCAGGGAGTGGATTTGGTTTTAGCATGACGTTTACACTATGTGGGAGATAAGGTTTATGTATGAACTGACATATGGTGTTGGAGATGTCTGGAAACATCAGGGAGACCACAGACTCAGGAGTTAAAGCAAGAGGGCTCTGCCTATCCAGCAGGTGCAACCATTAAATAAACTGCTGGGTTTGTGTGAAGCAGATCTGTAAAATATATGCCCTGCAGATATTATTGCTTTGGGATATAATTGCTGGGCCCAGGCAACGTGATGTCTCCATCACCTAAAGCTTCAGTTGCTTATGTCATTACATATAAAAATGAAACTTTAAGTTTATTGGCACATGGTTCCTGCTATGATTTTTTTGATGTTACAAACAGAATCACAGAATGGTTTGGGTTGGAAGGAACCCTAAAGATCACCTCATTCCAACCCCCTGCCATGGGCAGGGACACCTTCCACTAGCCCAGGTTGCTCAGAGCCCCATCCAACCTGGCCTTGGACACTTCCAGGGATGGGGAAGCCACAGCTTCTCTGGGCAACCACCCTCCCAGGGAGGATTTTTTTCCTAATATCAAGCCTAAGCCTACTCTCTGTCAGTTGGAGCAGCAAGTGCCAGCAGGTGCAAACCTCTGTCCGCTCTCTGCTTTCCTCAGACATTCTGGAAAATAGATAGTCTGTGTTCTGCCAGAAAAATTGATCTGAATCTTGTTGTCTCTGTGGAAGCCAGGCTGGTTCATAGTGTCAGCTTCTGCTATCCTGTGCTAAATGTAAATTTTTGCCTGCATGCCTTTACCTGGGTTTGGGGTGGGGGTTTTTTGGCAGTCCCAAGAGCTGATGTGGAGCAGTTGTGCCACACTCTTGCCTGGCTTACCTTTCACTGAACATTGTTAATGTGGGCCTCCCACATGCTCTCCCTTCACTTGGAAAAGAGCTGATAAAAATACTGGTGCCTTGGTTTCTTAAAGCTGTGCCTCTCTGTGTTAAAAATTTTTTTGTGGGGGTAGCAACAGAAAGAAAAATGAAGGTGAGTTAGAGAAGAAATGGGCAAAGGGTTTCTGCAGTGATGAAAAATAAATGTTTCCTTGAAAGCCATTGGCTTGAGCAGTGGTTCTGATGGCATCTGCCTGCTGCCAAGAGAAATGCCCTCACAAACACTAGGAAATGAGTGATGAAGCTGTGTTATTTGCATTAGTAGCTTCAGGGTCTCTGATTTATATCCAATCCTATTTCTCCCAAAGCATGAGAAAACGTATCCTTTTGATCAAATTGCAAATGTTTGCCTCACTAATCTCTTGCTCTTTGAGTCCTCTTGCTGTTTCCCAAGCTTACATTATGGTACCCAGCTGTCTGGGACTGGTTTAGCTGGAGAAACACCAGGGAAAAACCTCCCTCCCCTTCCTGCTATAGAAAAACTGTGTCAGCCTGGATTGAACTGGTGTATTCAGCTGGAGAAGAGGAGACTGAGGGGAGACCTCATTGCAGTTACAACTTCCTTGAGAGGGGCAGAGGAGGGGCAGGACTGAGCTCTGCTCTGGGGGGACCAGGGACAAGACCCAGGGAATGGCTGGAGCTGTGTCAGGGCAGGGGCAGGTTGGATCTCAGGGAAAGGTTCTTCCCCCAGAGGGTGGTTGGGCACTGAACAGGCTCCCCAGGGCAGTGGGCACAGACCCAAGGCTGCCAGAGCTCCAGGAGTGTTTGGATGATGCTCTCAGCACATGGTGAGACTCTTGGGGACGGTCCTGAGCAGGGCTGAGGGTTGGACTCAATGATCCCTCTGGGTCCCTTCTAACTCAGCATATTCTGTGATTCTGTGAGTTGTGCTCAGCAAAGACTAAGTCCCTGGTACTGGGCAGTGTCTGGAGGATGGCACAGCTGACTGTGGTTCTCGATGCATGTCTCAACAGCCAGGCTGTGTCATCTCCTGGGCATGACCTCCCCAAAATGTCAGTAACGGGTTGTGGTTTGCGCTCTCACCCCGCAGGCAACACGAGCTAGAAACCGTCAAACAGCTACAAGAAGAAACTGCTGGCCAGGCAGAAGCCCTTGGTTTAGAGCTTCAGGAAGCTCTGAAGCAACTCAAGGATGCCAGCAGACACGTAAGGGGCAGTCCAGATCCTTCTGAGCAGGAAAGAGGCAGATGCCAAAGGCCGCGCGCGACGCCGCGGCTGCCCTTGGGAAAGGAAATCGCGTGTTTGGGATGGTGTGCCTTGCTGCAAAAGTGGAACCAGCAGAGGAAGTAAAATTTGAGGGGGTGGTGACAACAGTTTGCTGATGAAAGAGGCAGCATTGCATATTTGGGGTGGCTTTAAAAAAAAAAAAAAAAGAGAAAAGAGAAAAAAAAGCCCAAAAATAGCTTCCATACACAGTCCACCCCAACGTAAAAATGCAGAAGTTCAGAGGGAGCTTTATCACTTCCTGAGAAAGAACAGATGCAGTTTGGTTTCATTTACATGAACTGTAGAGGCTCCTTGTCTTAGCCAGGCAGCTTTAATTTTTTTTATATTTTTTTTTTGATTCCTTTCTTTTTTTCCCTGAATATTGTTTTGTGCTTAGGCGGAGGATCAAGTTGAAGCGTTTCACTCCGCTTGTGAGGAAGCAGCATCCTTGAAGAGCAAGTTGGAGGAAGCCATTTCTGAGCAGCAAAGGCTCAGGGATGTGAGTGCAGCTTTAACAAGCACTTGCCAGTTGCTTCAGGAGAAGGTGGAACACCAGAAAAGTGAGTAACTACTGGCAGTGTGCCAGCATATTCACTCTTGCATGGGCAGATAGTTTATGGTTTAGTTACAGCAAGGGGAGGGTAGGACTGATCTGCAGGTTAAATGCTCTGTGGAGTCCCTTTTTTTTTTTCCTTCTCTTCTCTTTCTACTTCTCCTCTAAGAGATCTGCCACCGTGGCACCTGGGCTTAAAAGCAAGTGGGGTCCCAAGGAGTGGGTGTTGGTCTTGACCAATGCTTCAGAACCTGCTGACAAAATCTCCAGTCTGATGAGGAAGGATTAGTAACTCCATGGGTGCTCCTTTACCAGAGGGGCTGTTCCCACACCTGAGCAGCCCACCTTATTCCTAACAAAGTCATCCTTCTTTCTGAAGCTTCCTGGACCAAACAGACCTGATTTTTTTTTCTTTGCATTCTGCTTGCTGCTTGTAGTTGCTGTGTTTGTTAATAACTACTGTGGTATTAGGTTGCTCTCTTCAGTGGAAAGCAATAGTGTCACTGCGTACACGTGCAACTTCTGCCACAGAGTAATGGAAACTTCAAACTACCTCTTACTCATTAACCTCAAACACTTGGATAACTAAATAATGCAGTGGCTGCTTCTTCCCAAATCCTGCAGTGTGATCACTTGCTTATAGAGGAGGAATCTGACTGACTTATCCCACTGAATGTTTGGCCTCGGGCGTGAATTTCCTGAGACAATGTTACTGATGCTCAGCATACGGATGTGCTCTGTAAACAACCCCATGTGAAACCACAGCTTGTCTTGTAGGAAACATTGCATTTTTGTAGGGAAAAATTACCCTTTTGCTGAGCTCTGAGGCACAACTGTTATGCACTGATATGGCAGGAACAGCTCCAGACTGTGCTCACCCACTTGTGATCGGTAATTTTTGGCACTGTTCATGTGTGTGTGCTCGTGTTCCTTTCATGCTCACTGCTTCTTTCAAACTGTGAAGTTGATTTCTTTTTTTTTTTTCTTCCTTAACAAGAGGCATAACAATGGAAATAGTGTGTCATTTCCCTGCTCTGAATAGGCAAAGCTCTTCTGCAGAGTGAGCTAGAGTAAGTGAAGAGAGACAAACCCAGGCACGCAGACTGGTCCCACTGTGACTCAAAAAAAACCACCTTAAAATCCCATGACCCTGTAAATGGTTGAGATTTTGGCTTTAAATTGCTCCAGTTAGAGATCTCTGCAAACTTTGTCTAGATTTAATAAATTAAACCTGTAGATTTAATAGAATTAAACTGGCAGATGTGTAGAGAAGTTGCAAAGTGTTATGAAGAACAGGGCTGAGAACAAGGCTTGCACTGGGGGAAGAATAAAAATGCTTTATATTGTCAGAAAGCCACACAGGTCTGGTTCCTCTTCTGACTGAAGGGCTGGGCTGTGGTTTCCTCCCCACCTACCCACTCCATTCCCCTACTTCCTCCTACCTGCATGGTGAGAGGTGAGAAATTAAGGAACCTGTTGGCTAAGGAAGCTGGTACTCAACCCCAGTCAGCCTGGCACAGCTCCTTCTATGTTTCAGATGTCTAATCGTGACTTTGCCCCTAATTGCTCCAACCCTCATCCAGTGAAAATGCTGCCCAAGCTGCTGACAGCTGCTTTCAGTGCTTGGGCACTGAGGTTGCAGTGATAAAATCCCCTTTCACCCTCCATATTAAGTTTTGTAGAAAAGATATGATAAAATTAAGGTAGAACTCACTAGAGGCGGGTCTTGGCATTACCAAACTTGAACAAACAGTGCTTCTTAATATAACATAAAGCCCATCAACTTTAAAACTTCTCTACAGGACAACAAATGCTTCTCTTGCAATAATTCATCTGATTCCATGGGAAACTTTGATATCACAGTGTTAATAATGTCGGGAAGCATTGCCCTCCCTCCCCTTTATAGCGAGGGGAAATGTAACCACGGGGAAGAAAGTGTCCGGTGTTTTCTCTTTCCTGTGGAAAACCTGTTGTAGGCGTAGCTGGACTAATGCAAATTCCAGTGAGTTCTGATGGGCAGTAGTCCTGTTTAAAGGTGCTGTAACATCTGTAACATCCAGCTCCTTGCTGTGAATTCATAAGGAACTCTGACAGGTTTGTAAATGTCTCCTCATAGCAACTGCTAATGCACTGAGATGGGAACTGCTTCAGAGGAGACTCTGTGAGCTGCTGTGTCAGGTATGATGTTGTTTGGTGGGAGAAGGAGAGGCAGGTTTGCAGCACCAGGAGGTGCTCAAGGTGGAAGGACAATCTGGCAGCAGCAGGTTTCTCCTTTTGTAGCATGTGGGTGCAGTGAATCGCATGTACCAACCTGCATGTACCAACCTCCTTATTCAGCCTTCTGGGGGAAAATGGGCTGGGACTTACAGGTGTGGTGCTGGGGAACAACTGGTGGTGGTCACATCAAATGGTTGTGTTCTTCACACACCTTCCCTGATGTGTTGGTGTGATTTCTTGGGTTTTTTGCCCCCCAAAATCAGTCCTCTCTTCTGCAGACAGACTTGAAAACAAACATTTAAAATCTTGTCCTGTAAGGTGGTTTTGTTTTTTGGGTTGTTTTTTTTTTTTAGTATCCAGGCATTAGGGTAGGCAGTGAAACAGTTATTACCTTTGTGGCCCTCTGTGGAAATATGTTGGAAGTTACATAACTCTAGAGTGCTTTGCTTTGAATAAAATTACTTGCTTCAACTTTGGAAGGGGGTGGAGGGGGAGACATTGTGGAAAGTCTCTAGTAAGGAACGCTGTAGCTCAGGGTCTGAGCAGTCTGGATTTAACACAGAATAAATAACAAGGTCTTTATAATGGCAAACAGAAGATCCTGAAGTGTCTTATAAGCTGTAACAGGAGCATCAGAGGAGCAGGATCAACACTGTGGGCCAGCTGCCTGTGAATAAAACTTATATTTGTGTATGAAGGTCTGCAGAATTAAAGGGTGAAAGTAGTGAGGGAGAAACAACTGCAGAGTTGTGCAGTTGCTGTTTTGTAACTGATAGCTGAAAATAGTTCAACTTGAAAGATAAAGTTGCATTTTGCTCAGAATCAGTAGCAGTGTGCTCCTCTCCTTTTTTACCTTTTTTGTTTGGTTGGGGTTTTTTGTTTTGGTTTTTTTTTCTTCTGCATCTGCCTGCCTTAAACTATTTCTCTACTGCAACAGTGCTGTGCAGAGTTAGAATCTGACTGTGGTCTGCTGCCCATCTCAGCTGAACCTGTGAAAGGGGAGGTAAGTGTGCTTTCTATGACCATTGCTGAGCCTCTTAAAGTGTTTGGGGTTTTTATTTCATGACCTGAGGAAAATGAATAACCTTCCTTGCGAGAAACTTCTCCAAGTTAAACATTCTATAATAATAATTTGAGATCCATATCTGTGTATATATGCATGCGTTTAAATGTATACAAAGGTATATTCCATACATATTTCTGGCAAGTGGAAAGTTGGATTATTCTCCATCTTCCTGTACCTGTTGTGCCTGTTGCGTATGTGAGCTTTTCTAGACAAAAAAGCAACTTGTAATTGTTAGTATTACATATGCAGGTGGTGGGGGGAGAAGTTGGTGGCATTAATGTATTCATTGTGGTTGAACAGCAGCACTTTTTATTTTTCAATTAGCAGCTCCATTGCTCTAGAAGGCCGTGGAGTGAAGGACGCTCATATCTTTTGTCCTGGCACAGTTCCCCTCTGCTAGGTAAGACCTGGTGGTGCTGACCATTTTTCTGTCCCTTTCCTGAACACAGGGAGAGTTGATAAAACAGCATCAGTAGTGATAAATGTGCTGGTGAAGTGTGGAAGATTTATCGTGGGTTTTAACTTATTCCTGCATGTGATCCAGGAGGCTGAACAGTGTTTATAGTGCTTGAAAAGGTGACTGGCTGGCTGTCAGCCTGACAGGAGTCCCCAAAAGCTTAAGGAATTCTTAATATAAATCATACATCCAAGCATATTCCTGGCAAGGTGCTTGCCAATATAGAGCAAGAGGGCTTGAGCCATGTTCTTCCCATTCCCACTGAGACAGCAAGTGGTGTCCTGCTCCTTTGCTGCTGAGGTGAGGCCAGTCCTGTTTTAAAAACTTAAACTGGTAACACAAATACTGAGAATAAAATCATAGAATTATAGAAAATAGAATGGTTTGGGTTGGAAAGGACCCTAAAGACCATCCAGTCCCACACCCTGCCATGGGCAGGGGCACCTTCCACTAGCCCAGGTTGCTCAGAGCCCCATCCAACCTGGCCTTGGACACTTCCAGGGATGGGGCAGCCACAGCTTCTCTGGGCAACCTGTGCCAGGGCCTCCCCATCCTCACAAGAAGGAACTTCTATATAACTAACCTAAATAGGTACAATAACAATAGACTAATAGCCTATAAATGCTCAAATTTAATTCAGGGCTGTACTGAGGGAAAGGGAAGAAGATCTTTCTTTACTACAGGAGCTCTTTACAAGAGCACTCTGCTGCTCTGAAAGGGCTGTTCCAGTGAGCCAACTGGGAATGTTCTTGCAGCTTCCTCTAATATCATGATCCAGCAAATAAGGCAGGTTTTCTCAGCTTGAACCAATCAAGTATTGATATTAAAAAAAAAAAATCATTCATTTCCTGGCCCTCTGTGCCACACAAACCAATTCACTACCACAAAGCTGCCCAATGTGGAAGTTTCTAGAACCTGACTGATGGAAAGTGCCCATCCCCAGGTGCTGCAGATTCTCCATCTACAAAACATGTTGGGGCCACGTAACACCTTCATACCAAGATGGAAGTCACCTTATCATAAATCTCTCTTTGGTTGTTCTGCTTCTTGATTATTTTAGACCTGGCCAAAAACTGGCACACGACTAAACCTAACTTTGGCAACAACCACCTCTCTTTGCTCTTGTCTGTCTTAGATGCTCTGACCTTGGAAACCTCCTGCCCAAATAACTCCCCCGGGCACAGCTGGGACCGGCCTTGCAGGCAGAGCTCTGGCAGCTGCACCTTTGGAAGGGGTGACCTGGGACATGTGTCCACGTCAGATGTGACATCAGAGGCCTGCAGGTAAGACAGCAGAACAACCTCTTTGTGGGGGGAAAAGGTGGAGGAGGCCATGGGATGTGCTGAGTTCACCATCAGGGCCTCCCTTATGGGACATACTGAACACTCAGTGATCAGCTAATGGTGATATGGGGTAACACTTGGCTTCTAGCCACAAATATTCAAACTCTTTTCTGGAAATGCTGGCAATCAGCCAAATACAGTGATGGTGTTTCCATTTCATGCTGGAGAACTGAGGCACGATTTAGGCATTCTTGCCTGTTTTCCATGCATTCCTCACAATTGATGGCTTCCATTAGGTGCTTTTGAGGAGTCACTTTTTCTGTTTGTTTGCAGAGTTTAGAGCAGGAATTCTGTGGTCTTTGCTTACCAAGCTGCCTCCTTAGATCTTTAAAATAGAGGTTGAACTGCTTAAGATTATGAAAGCTGAAGGGAATTGCAGTGAATATTTTAAAAGATAAGGATGTTCCTGAAGGTGCAGAGGCAGGCAGTCTGCAGCAAAAGACTCAGCAGCTCTTGAAGCTTTTGCCACTGGTTTTCTGTAGAATTTTGCAGTGTGGAGGAGGTTGGGAAAGGGACTGGTGGTGGTTCTTGCTGTTCGGGGGAGGAGGGGCTGATGTTGGTGATGAATTTGTCTTTCTCTGAGAGATCAGCTGACTTTCAGTGCAGATAGTGGTGCCTTCAGTTGTTATGTGCTTAAGGAAAATGGGCAACACATCTCACTGTTGTTTGGGCAAGATGCAAATAAAGTGTGTGTTGCCAGGTGGAAAATATGCTCTGCTGGTGCCTACACTGATGCAGACCTTCCTGTTTCCATTACAATGATGGACTCTTCACTTGCTGAGGTAAGTGCTGTCTCAGATGCCCTAGATGTGGTTTTGAATGGGTTCAGGCATTTTAGTGCCTTCCTCAGGCCCAGGTCCAGGTTGATCAGCTATAAATCAGCACTGCTGCAAGGTGAATGGAGGTGGCACCAGCCAGCAGGGTGCTGTGTGGGGTATTCCCTCCTTTTTGGGCACGCTTCTGGAATACCATGGTTAAAAATCCAAATGTCTCGATGTTCACGTGCAACTGGGTCATTGGTTTAGCTGAGGGGTATTTTAAATGGGGTTTCAGGGCTTGAGACAGTGCTGTTTTTTGCAGTAATACTTGGTTATTGCCAGGGAAGCCTGATTGTTTTCTCTCTTTATCCACCTGCAAGGAGCCACAGGGTGCTTTAGTTGGGAAATGCTGCCTTTCTTTGCACTTTCTCCCACGGCCACTATGTAACAGCAGAGAAATGCCATCTTTGCTGTGTGAAAGCTTTCCTTCAGCTGATGTACTCAGCTATGCCTCCACTGCTGTCTCGAATTCTGCCTCTACAGCTTGAGCTGTCAGTCAGTTTTCTTGTGGCAACAGCAAGATGAACTGCAGCTCAGCACACCCAGTTGTGCCACAGTGCTCAGCACTGTTGAAATCTAGACTTCAGCTCTGCCACACAGAGCTTCACAAACAGCTTTTCAGACTCCAGTGATGGTGGTGATGATGGAAGAATACTGGTCAGTGGTTTCTGTGAACCTGGGGATAACCTGTGGGACTAAATAACCCTTATAACCTAAATAACCTTGACTAAGAGCCTTTGGTCCAGTTGTAGCAGCAAATCAAAGCAGAAAGCACAGTGAGGGTAGAAAGTAAGAGTGGTGGGGACTGCCTGTGGTTTCAACACACTGCTTGCTTGGGGTAGAGCAGGTGAAGAACTCCCAGCTTGTGCTGCCACTGCTTAAGTCACCTTAAAGAGGATAATCTCAAGGGTTCTTGCTTTATCCAGTCCTTCTGGAAAGCCACAGCCTTGCAAAGGTGTTTAAAACACCTGAGCTTCATTGCTCTGGAGCTTTCTTTAATTCCAGCTGGGCTCAGAAATGTCATTTTCCATTCTTGCTATCATTTTTTAATATGAGCTTTCTGTGTGAATATTCTAAAGGAGGAAAATAAAAAGGTTAAAGCTTGTCCCAAAGAGAAGGCAAACAGGCTGTGTCGAGTGTCTGTTCTTAAAACTGTCATGCAGCAAATTTGAATATCCTTGTTTAGTAGGAAAAGTCTCCCTAGTTTCCTTTAGAGTTTTATTACACTGCCATTGCAAATGTATTTGATCAGACTGAGCCTTTCAGCATATAAGTAACTGAAACTATTTATGTTGAAGCATTGTCATCATAGGAGTTAAAGGGCTGTTTAATAAAGGAGCACTTGAGAGAGCCAAGTGAAGTTTGGGCTTTTTATGCTTGTTTTGATTTATAAGTGTGGAAGTTGTGTCCAGTCTAAAAACCAGGTCTTCCAAATTTTAGTACTTGTTTGGGAGGAGTTATAAAAGACTGTGGCCAGAGTTTGTCTGCTGTTATAGAGAATCCTTGGATTATTGTGTTAATTGAAGGGATAGAAGGGGGAGGAAATGATATGTACTGCAGGATCTTCTCTGACACAATTTTTTTTATGAGTAGGAAGAGACATTCTCTAATGCCCTGGGCCAACAGATTTTATTAGAAAATCTAAAATGTGGGCTTTTCTTGTTGCGGTCTTTTTTTAATTTTTTATTTTCTTTAAGTCTAATCCATGGGAATACACAACCAGTATTTTTAAAAAGCTGAATTGAGGATCTTTTTTTAATTGCAAACAGAAAACACTCACCATGTGATTAGCTGGTGAGGGAGAGGGCATGGAGAGTAAGGAATTGCTTTAGTCACTTCCAGGAAGGGGCTTTCTGTTTATTTGGGTGCTGTGCATAAGTTTTAAAAGCCCTTTTAGATTTCTTTTGTTTTCCTTTCCACGTCCTCCTTCCCTGGCACTGCTGTAGACCTAAGTGCCTGAGCAAAGCAAATGCAGTGCTGCACTTGCTTAACCTTGAGACAGCATTCAAATAATAATAAAAATAGCCTGAATTTGCATTGGAGGAAGCATCCATCTGGCTGGGGCAAGGCTCTGGTGGTGGGGGAGTGGGGAGAGGAGAGAAGACTCTTGCTGAGGCTGGGAGTAGTTGGTTGCTCTCAGAAGTGACCAGGGGCCTTGGACTCCTCGTGTGCTACTTTGCTGGGTCTCCTGGGCCCTGTTAGGATGTTTTAGGGGGGAGGAATGATACCAAAACATGGTTTTTCTGTGGGCTCCCCACACCCAATCAATAGTGCTCTTGGACTTGCTATACAGGGAGCTGGCCTGGCCTCGCACCTTCTCTGCTTAGAGAGAGGTTTTGGGTTGGTTTTATTGGATTTTTTTTTTTTTTTTTAAATTTCTTCAACATTCCTCTTCCACAGTGGGTGCAGTTCATCACAACTCATTACCAACTCAAACCTTTAAACCTCAGATTCACCCTGTATTTTCATCCATAAGGGCAAATCAATTTAACAATATGAATAAACAAGCTGGAATTATCCAGAATAAAAGGAAGAAGAGGGAGAGTACCCCTACAGTGCCTCCCTTGATATACATTAAAAGACCAAACAGGATATTGGTTTTGTCTGTGATGTGATAAGACTCGGGTCCATAACCACACTGGAGCAGCTTAAAGGAACATGAGGAAAAACCATATACCCACATTTAACTGCTTCATTTATTTTTGTTGTTTGCACACCAAGGAGGAGGCCCAGGGCCCTCTGAAGGGGCTGGATAATTTTTATATATATAATATTGTAAAACTGGAGTCATTCAAAGAGAGACACTAAAATGTACAACACAACGTGCAAGTTTTCTGTGTTCTGAACCATCTGCTTGGTCATGCTGTTACTATGAACACTTTTATTTACCTAGATGAGTCTGGTACCTATAGACAAGTGAAGCTCTGTGCTCGTCACTTTTAGGGTTTGAGGTCAAGACCTTCAAAATGGGTATCTCTTGATAACAGAGCATTAAGATGGAACAGCAGTGCAGTAACATGTGCCTTGGTCATTTGAAAATGTGCATTAGAAGCAAACCAGGAAGTCAGGAACCAAAATACAATCTCTGAGTATGATATTCTTGAGATAGGAGTTCTCAAGAAATGTAGTGATCGCTCCTAGTAATGATAATGTGCTAAACTCTACTCACTGTATCTATGGCTGCCTTTAGAACAGAGGGTGAATCTCTGGGCATTTCCCACCTAGTTCTTCACTGCTGAAATAATTTAGGCCCAGCTGGAGAAATTATTGAAGCTTTGACAGAGAGATTTGATACTGGCATGACAACCTTCTCCCTGGCAATAACTCTTCTCTCTTCCCCTGAAGCTTGACTGCGTGGAGGCAACGCTACCAGCCGCTCTCATCCCATCCAGGTCAGGTCTTGTGCAAAACTCAAAAGCCTTTATGGACATTGTATAATGTGCATCAGTATTTGAAAGAGATTTTTGCTTTGGCAGTGATCACCTCGCTTCAGCCCAAGAAGTTCTTGCGTCCTCTGTGGAAGGCACAGCGACGGGTAAGTCCTTAACTTGGGGCTCAGAGGGGAAAACTTTTGCATTGGAAGTCTTGGATATGCTGAAGTCTGTGCATTTACTGAGCTGTAAGGGCTGTGTCTCCTGCCTGGTACCGTAGGCTGCCTTGTTATGGAGGAAAAATCACCCAAGGGCTTACGTGAGGGAGAGGAAGATGCGCCAACTTCCGCAGCCACGGAGAAAAACAGCGATAAGGATCCAGCTGGTCCCGTGTCAGGTACAGTAACTGCGGCACCTCCCTGGCACTCATCCAGTGGTTTGCTCCCAGCACACCTCTTGAAGTGAGGAAGCTGAGTAAGAACAACAACTTGTGAATTTCTGGGGTTGTTTTTTTTGCAAGTGTTTTTGCCTGCAAGTGCCTCTCCCTGAAAGTCTGAGTGGGAACAAGGTTCACGTATTTCCAGGAGGCTGGTGGGCTGCAGCACTGCAAGTCAACATGAAACAGCTTAGTGAAATCCTGATGCTTGCTCAGCTGGCAAAGCATTGCAGGGGTACTAAACCCCAGGTAATTTTGGGAGGGGAGAGAGTGTTTTCATGGTTTTAAAAGAGTTTAGTGCCACCATTAGACCAAATAACACTTTGTCTCTTTCAAAACTGTTGCTCAGTGCACAAGAAGCTGGACTGCATCAAAGAGGAGAGATGAGGATAGAGGCTTTTGTGTATGATTCTGTCTTTTGCTATAGCCATAGACACCCAGAAGAATTATTCTTACCAGATCTGGTGGTGTTTCTTCCACCTAAAAGCTATAAAAGCGAACAAAAACTGCAGTAGGTGTACACAGTGTATTTAAGCTATTTTTATAAAAGCTGATCTGAATAGGTAGCACAGAATACCAGTGTGTGTGCTTGTTTGTAACCATTTTTTAATCTTTCCCTAAATATAAGACTTTATGGCTTCCTGTTTTGGTTTTGTTTCTTTCTTTTAGTGCTGTCTTCCTGAACTCTAATTCAGTCCCCTCACTTAAAAGTGTTTTCTTTCTACTAATTTGCCTCTACTGTTAATTTTCATATGTGGCCCAGGTGCCTTTGGCAGGGAGGAAACAGATATGCAGAGCAGATCAAAGTCCCAGCAGCTTTAAAGTCTGAGAATAAATTTAAGTGTCGTACATATCTGAAAGTAAAGTGTTTCTAGTATTAGTGCTGAGGAATCTCCACTTGTGTGCTTGGCTAATATCATACAATGTCTTCTAAAGGGCTTGGCTGCCGCAGAAACCAGTAGGGACAGAATACTGAGCAGAGGTGTTTGTTTACATTCACCTCTCTGAAACTGGAGTTTTGGTTGTTGTTTCTTTTGTTTGTTTGTTTTGTTTTTCCCTGTCCCATTTCTTCAGCTCAAACCCATCTCTGTGTGTGACTACATAAACAGAAAAGAAAAAAAAAATTCTATATAGTTTTGAAGCTACCAGAGGTACTACTATGCAAGAAATTAGTATGACTCTCTGACTTTCTTCAGTTTCCTAAATGCTTTTGGTTTTCAATATCTCTAGTAACTGTCTTCCTCAAGGTTATTTTTGCCTGCTTTAAAGCTTTTTCAAATTGTGGCACTTGAAAGTTTTTGTTGCATTGGAACTGGCATCATCAGTTCCTGAATTTACCAGTTTGTTACCGCTCAGCTTCTGGGAAAAAGAGTTATTTTGTTGGCTCTGTCAGCACCCTGCTGGTTCACTTTTTGGGTACAAAGGGCAGATCATGCTCAGAGTTTATGGACACCTGGAATACCACAACTGTGTACAAATTGTGCATTTCATGACCTGGTTGTGCTTAAGCTCCTCAGTAACAGCAGCTGAATCAGCATTTGCTTCTTAATATCATCTGATATTCCATAATGTGAAACAAGAGAATTACAGATACTCATAATTTGTCCTGCTGCTTTGGGCATGGGACTTTAAAAAAATATTTCTGAGTTTATAGAATTCAAAATACAAAATAATTATAAACTGCCTCTTTAAAAGGCAAGAGTAACATCCCTCCCCCCAAAAAAAAATCACCATCACAATTCTATGCTTGTAGAAATATAATAAAATTCATTTATCCAAGGAAATATTATAACTCTTGCAACTTCAACTGCAGCAAGTACAACCAGGAGTAATATCTTCAACTCTAGACATAAAACACTGCTTGTTGGGATTTTTTCCAAGCCAAACATAATTATCACACTTCTTCCTGTATGTATTTGTAGTACTTTTTTGCTGCTGTCTCTCCTCCTTGGTGGCCTCTCCTGGCACTTGGTTTGGTTTCTTTTAGCCCTGTTGGCCCATGGCTCATATGGTGGGTGTTGGAAGCTTGGTGGTTTTTTTTTTTATCATTATATTTGACTTTTGGGAATGTTTCTCCACAGGACCCATCAAGAATGAATTCTGCCCCGTGATGGAAGAACACAAACCTGAATCTCAAAATGTGTTAAAGCAAGACCTGGTAAGAGTCCTGATGGCAGTGAGACACCAAACTGGCTGAGCAGTGACAAAGGAGGGGACAGGCCTCCTGCAGTGGTGTTGTGGCTGCTCCCTTGCTGTAACTATTCTGCTGTGCCTTTAGGAGGTGGACCAGGAAAAGAAAAACAAGAAAGAGCAGGGTGAGGAGGAAGCACCAGCTGTGGCTCCCAGTAGGAAAGGTAAGATCACATCACTCACTGGAGCACAAGTCTTGGTCACCTGAGCTGTGTAGAGAGGGGCAGAGAGCTGCCTGTCCCACACCAAATGTTACAAGGAGGCTTTGTTTTAAGGAATAGTAGCTGCAATTAAAGATCAAAATGGATTAGCAAAGGAGAGAGGGACAGTGGTGTCATGCAAAATCTGATTTCTGCAGATACTGGTCTAACCAGCTCTGTGTTCCTCTAGACAGCAGGGAAAAATCCTTAGGAACTGCAAAGGAGTTGGGATGTCTGAAACAGTTCTGGCACACCTGCTCTCCCCAAAGATTTGCAAAGCAGCATCTCTGCTATCTATGTACAACAGATAAGCAGGATGTTGTTTTTACTTGGACATCTCCACTCTTCTAGTCCCCTCACCTCTTGCCTCTGGAGCTCACTAAAAGCTAATGATACAATATGTCATGTAACATCCTGAAGACAAAACATGTAATTAACCATTTCTGTGCTAATAAGACGCCAGTTGAAGCCACCTAAACAAGTAACTTTTGGGGTTTTGTGCAAGTGGCAGAACTGTGCTGTTTCACATCCAAAATACTCCGAGTTGCTTTTATTGGCAAGAGCTGAGCACTGAAAATCTTTCACAGTGGCTTCAGTTGAAGCTCAAAAGACTTTCACAGGTTGGTTTGGGGAGGTTGTTGTTTTTCAACTTTTGTCTGAAAGATTTTTTGGGTTTGTTTTTTTTTTTGTCTCTTGTCAGGGAGTTCACCCACTGCAGGTGGCATTAAAGGAGATAAAACAAAGCAAAACGAGCCGTAAGTGTTTTGACTTTGAGTGATCAGCTGCAGGTATGAATTTAAAGCTGCAGTGTGTCACATGATTCTTCTTCTTATCCTACAGTGAATCCCCTAGTGAGAAGGAAGTGGAGGTAAGTCTTAACTGCTTGTATCCTTAAGTATTGTGTGCAACAGAAAGATGTTGTAGATAAGCCCTGATTAATATCTTGCCCTAAGTAAAAGAGTGATGCTGAGTAGCTTAAACTGGATGTATTTCTACATGTTAGTTTCTGAAAACTGCCTCTTCAAGCCTAAGGGAAATTTTGCAAGGGATGGGAAAAAGGTGGAAATCTATAAAACTGAACATAGTCACTACTGTAACATTTGTTTGCAAGCTTAAAGGAGCGTAGCTGTGACCTCCTCCCAAGCAGAATGTGCTGATTTTAGAGAGTTATGTCAAAAGGCACAGATGGCACACTCTGTGCTGCCAGGATGTCACCTATTCTGGCTGCAGAATGTTCCCCCCATCACTACACATGGGAAGACTTGCTTTGGGGAAGCAGGCCATGTTCACTTACCCTTCTCTACCTCTTCTCTAACTTTGTTCTTGGGGTATAGTCCCAAATGTCATGTCAGTGTCTAAGTCTACTTAAAAAACTTCTGCATCACTTGGATTATTCTGAAATCTTCTCTCCCCTCCCAACAGGCTGAATTTCTGAGGTTGTCTTTGGGTTTTAAATGTGACTTGTTTACCTTGGACAAGAGGGTGAGGCTCGAAGAAAGGTCCCGAGACTTGGCTGAAGAAAACTTGAAAAAGGAGATCACAAATGCTGTAAAAATGTTGGAGGTTAGTATTGGCCAAGGCTGGTAGGGTGGATGGGGTGAACAGCTGTGAAAGTGCCTCTCTTGAAACAGCTCCTTTAAGGGGGTTTGTGATATATTATAAACAAATCTGGATGAAGTTCTTGAGCAGTGCAGTTGAAATGTGAGAGATTATGAGGGGTAACCTTCATCTGAGTGGTCTGTGTGCTCAGGTAACAGGGAATATTTCTATAGCACAAACATCTGACCTGAACCCCTGTCTTCAGCTGGTTTTATGCTAGATAAGCTGAAGTCTCTGCCCACTGGAGTTCTGTGTCCAAATTACACTGGTTGAGGATGTTGGGTGCCGATTTTGTGGCTGTGTGGGCCCGGACACAACTCCTCAGAGTCCTGAGCTGGGTTCACCCTTCATTCTCTGTTGATAACTCAGTGATTTTCTTACCAATGTGCCTCTCAGGCTTTAGTTCCTTTGTGTGAAGAAGACAACCAAGCACAGGAGATCATTAAGAAGCTGCAGAAAAGCTTGCAGTTCCTCAGCCAGTATGCAGCCCGGGTGGCCAGCAGAGCAGAGATGCTGGGAGCCATTAATCAGGTAACCATCTCTGTACAAAGTTAAAGGTTCCAGATGTGAAGGGGTGGTCACATGTGTTTGCTGGGCTGCTGGCTCCAGAACTGGATTTGGGAATCTGGTGTATATAGTGTAACTGTGCAGAAAGAAATAAGGTCCTGATTGAAAAGAAAAACCAAATAAAAATTAAAAAATGTCAACAATAGCCTTGAAGCTCTAATGATGTTTTCTGTGCCTTATGGAAAGGCAGCTAATGAGCTAAATGTATGGAAATGTGCAAAGACCTGCTCAAATGCTGGGTGTAATTGTGACTAATGCCACGGAGCAGCATGAAAACACAGCTTGGCAATACCAGCAAATGCGTGGTGGCAGCTGAGACTGTAGATCAGAGAGAGAGAGATGAGGAGGAGTTGTAAGGGCTTGGAAAAACTGAAGACTTCATTATTTATTTAGGATGAGAGTAATCAGTGGAGAAATGAAACTTGGGCACGTGTTGGGGCACGGGTTGTAGTGAAACTTTGAAAGGGTGGACGAAAATGGGAGGGAGCTGCTTCATGGTGATACAAGATGAGAGCAGATGCTGAAGGAGGGAAATTTCTAAACATGAGGCATTTTTCTCAGAGTTGTTTCCTTTTCCTCTTGCCCTTGCCCTGTTAGGAGAGCAGAGTCAGCAAGGCTGTGGAAGTAATGATCCAACATGTGGAAAACCTGAAGCGCATGTACGCGAAAGAACACGCGGAGCTCGAGGAACTGAAACAGGTCCTGCTCCAGAACGAGAGATCCTTCAGTTCCCTGGGAGACAGAGGTAACTAGAAAAAAAAAAACCCTTTCTAGTACCTGCCAGAGAGACCCTTATAGGTGAAGCTTAGATGAAGGGGAAAGAGCAATTTATTAGTGGTATTCAAAACAACTCCCTGAAATTAGACTTGTAAACTGTGACGGGTCTTGGAGTGTGTGTGTGGGACCACTGCAAGTACACAGGAACATTCTGGCTTTCAGAAAAGTGCATTGCATGTGTTGGTGATAATCTTATTCCTTGTGAGCAGTAAATTTGGGTGCTGGTTCACACTGGAGTATTTGCAGGAGCTATTTCTAGGTACCTGAGCTCTGGCTGCTCTCTACAGATGCTTCCTGCCCTTTTCTAAACACGAATTGCAGACTCCTTAAGAGCAGGGGGCCTAATTTCCCCCTCTAAGCAGGTGGCACAGAAGTCAGGTTTTCACATGCTGCTGTGCACTTGTGGATTTGCCAGAGTGGTATTAAATTCTTCTGAGAAATAGGATGTGTCTTTTTAAAAACCAAAAGGGCAGGAGCCTTCTGAATCACAGGCTATTCTGTTCTGACTGTAAAAGATAGTCCTGTAACAGGACACTGCCTTGATAATAGAATATATTTGATGATAGTGACAGAAATTGATGCTTGCAGAGGATGTGCAGCATTTGAATATTAAGAACTTATTTAGTGAATTAGAAAGCTTTTTCCTGAGATCTCATTTCTGCTTTCTGAGAGTGCTCCCATGCATTCTTTGCTTAAAGAAAACACTGCAAAAAGTCAGACCTTCAGCTGAAAATAGAGCTCAAACTCTGTTCCTGTAAGTGTGTTCTGATGTTTGATCTCTTCACAGATGAATCTACAAATAAAAAGCTACCAAGTCCTTTTAACTTTAAGGTACAGCCTTACATGAAATGTCAAGTTTTTAAGTGTTGTGTATGTATGTCTTCCTTTGCTTTGTCATGTGCTGGTGCTCTGCTACGTGCCTGGCTTGGTGGTTTTCTGTCACAAATATGGGCTGATGTCATCAACTATGAGGATCTACTTTTCAGACACCCCACCAACCTCCTAAATCCCACGTAGAAAATGAAAGGGCTGGGCTCTCACTGGTTAAGAAATACTTTTCATGTGTGCTTCTCTCACTGGGGTTAGAAAAAGGTTTAGCACGGAAATATATATTAAAAAAAAAATAGATGGGAGTGATTCAAATTGATTATAGGAATTCCTGTGAGCAGCATTAGGGGAATTTAGACACATTCAGTTTTGCTATTCTGCTGGGAGCTGAGTAACCAGCCCCACTCAGGTGCTGAAAACTCAATGATGCTTTAAAGAATGATTTTGCCTGCACTTGTGATTTGGTTCTTTGTGTGCCACTTCAAGCCAAGTATCAACACCTGTTTCTTCAATACAGTCTGTATAAAAACAGATGGTGTTTTATGTGCTCAGTGAGTAATCCAATGGTTCCTTGATAAGAGCCAGTAATGCCTCTTATTTGTGTAGCCATCATCAGCCCTGCGGAGAGTTAGCATTGCAACAGTGCCCAGGAGTGCTGGGAATGCAGGGATTGGGTTGCCACTGGTAAGTAGGGGGTTCCCAGAGGGATGAGGAGATGCTTCATCTTCTCAAAACTGACTGGCCTGAAGCGTGAGAATGACAGTGCAGTAAATGTGCCAAATTTCTTCTCCAGGCCCAACTCCACGACCCCGACGGAGATGAACGGAGTGAGAGGTTCAACAGGAGATCAAGCAGTTGGTAAATTCATTTGGGCTTGTCTTTGAAAAGGGTGACTTTTTTTTTTTTAAACTCTTAACTGTGCTTGTAGTAAACAGCTGATGGGGGGCATCTGGAAGTATAACAATGATTATGCTACACCTTTCACATTAATTTTAGGTGCTACAACAGGTAAATGAGCCTTCAGGACTAAAAGTTACAGCTACTCTTTTTTATTTATTTTATTAAGCATTGGAAACTTTACATTTTAATTGAGATTTTTTTTTAAACTCTAAGTATCAGCCATTGATGGATGTGTGGTTTTGTTTGGGGTTGGGGTTTTTTTTCCAATAATTTTAATTTCAGGCAACTAGTTTTGAAAGTTATTTGAAAATGAGTAGCAGGCTGCTAAGTTTCCAATTTCCTGCTATTTCCTGGGGAAATTCATGCAAATTTGTTTAAAATGTGCCAGGGGGAAACTAGGGGCGAAGCAAAACGAGAAGCGTCCTTCGCTGCAGCGGTTCCTCAGCACCTATTCCTGGGCAGAGTATGAGGAGGAGCACTTTGCAACAAAGTAAGTCCAACAGCAACCCTTGTAGGGATGTGTGAGCAGGGTGGGTTGGTTTGTTTTTAACGAGCTCTTCGATGATCAGGGCTATAAAGCCCAGATATTGTGAATTTAGCTTGATGGCAAAGCTCTGGAGCTGTTGGTTCTTGCCCACAGAAATGAGCAGTCAGAGTCTCCTGCAGAAGCACAGGAACAACCCACCAGGAAGGAAAGTGTCTCTGAGAAAGGAAAATATCCATCAAAATGGACCCTGGAATCAGTGTAAGTTTTTTTTTCTTTTTTTTCATGAGTTAAAGAAATGTTTGTGTGGAAGAGGGAAGGCAAAGCTGGAACTGTGGTTTATTAATACTATAATATTAATAATATTACTATGTGGTGATTAATACTCACTTAATCCAACTGTGAGGAACTAATCTTGGCTGCCAGGGACTCACCCATCCAGGAATTCATTCCTAATCCTAAATGCTGAGGGGGAAAAAGAAACCTCATGCTATAATCTGACCGCTTTTGGTTACTCTGTGGGAGCTGTTGCAGGTAGTATGTAATCATATAAAAATGACTGAGGATGACACAAGTAGTTATCCAGACTATCCCAGCTAATGCCTCTGAATATCTCAAGGAAGAGAGTGCTGTCCATGTATCCTGGGAAGCCTCTGCCTTACAGAAAAGGGAGCTTGTTGCCTCTGCAGGGGAGAATAAAACCATTTATTCCATATGAACACAGAATGTTAAATCTCCCCTGGAAGCAGTCCTGATCAAGGGAGAGACAACTATTATGCCAGTGTATCAAACTAAGACAGCAAGGAGAAATATACATTATTTTCTATTGATCCATAAAGGATGGAGGTATCCAATGTCAGGAGAAGTCTAGGATTTGGATAGTCAGGGAGGGTAAGACTTTTTTCCTAACCTCAGGGAAGGCACCAGAGTCATAGAAAACAATAGAAGGTCAGAACTTTTAGTGCTTTCCACAAGCAAGATTTCTTGGTGATCTTTTGCGAATCTTTTTCAGAAACAGGGAACAGGGGTGGACTTGACTTGTTATCTGAGTGAGCCACCTGACACTTGCTTTCCTGAGGACTGCATTTTAAACCCAGAACACAACCTACAGTACCAACCTTGTCCCTTTTGATAAAGAGCTCTGTATTGGTGGAATCTAACTGAGGGTTTTTTTGAGGTGGGGTGGGAACAGCTTCCAAGCTGTGAAGGAAAACCATTCTGCATTACTCTCCTGCACAGGTACAACTTGATGTCATCGTGGGCGTCCCACTTCAAGGCTTCCTTTTCTAACGCCAACAAAACCCTCTGGGTCTCCGTCTCCATCCTGGTGCTCCTGGCTGCCCTCACGAGCTTCCTCACGGGGCTGTCCCTTCAGAGACCTGCAGATGCAGCACCTGTAGGAACTGGGGACTCCTGGACATCACTACAGCAGCTGCTGTGGCCCTACACAAGACTCCAACACAACGGGCCTCCCCCGGTATAACCAAGGTTCTGACCTCTGTAGTTGTACTTTGCCAGAAGCTGAGATAGTTTATTTAAGGTTACATGTTTGGATTTGTTTTGTTGGATTGTGGGTATTTTTTGGGAGATTTTTTTTTTTTTCTCTAAAGCATGACTTGAAATGAAAAAATACATATATATTTTTTCCCCCTATTCTGACAAAAGTCATTTTTAGCAGTAGCTAAAAGGGTCTCAGTTCTGTTCAGGTTTACAATTTGAAAGTAGATAACAATAAATATGACTAAGTGGTCCTAGCCACAAGAGAATAAAGAACTTAATTTAGCCTGAACAAAGAGAAAACTGTTTGCATTTTAGTTATTGGAGATGTTTCAATGATTTGAATAGAATAGGGTTCTAGGCTTGAAATGTAACTTTATGGAGAACTTTTGATAATAAAGTTTTAAAGGAAAACATACAGTATTTAAGAGTATGTTAAAACCCTTGTAGTAAGGAGTAGCTGATACACAACATCAATAAATAGGCAGCTGGCTCCTTCCACTTTATCCATTGCTGCTTTGCTGGCAAAATCCTTAAGCAGGTGGTAGAGTGTGGAGTGAAATTCAGAATCTTCTGCTATCTCTTCTGAAAAAGCTTCACTGGTTTCAGTGATTTTGAGCTTTTGTGCTTTCTGACCATTAAACATGTAAAGAGACCAGTTGTTGTCTTGGACAGAATCTGCTTCAAGATGCTCCCTTACCTATTGCAAGAAAAAAATGCACTGTAAGAGGAAGTTGTGCCACTGACAGAGGATAAATTCTGGTGTGAAATTCGAAATTCTTGTGAGCATAATACAGCAACCAACCCCCTGAAGCAATATTAATATTGGCTCTCTGTGCCTAAGAGCCTGTGCATTAACACTGAAATCTTCCATCCAGTTTGCCTCTAAACTCCAAGGTTTGGACACTCCAGCTGCTGTTCCTGACTCCTGGCCTAGCTCTATGCAACAGGCATAATTTATTTTAGTTTTTACTCCTGAGACCAAGTACTAAGCTACATATTTGTGTGTCATGTACATTTAGCTTAAAGGGGAAAGCTGCTCAAGGTTTCAACAGTATGGTGTGTTCTCTATCTACAGCCACAACTGGGAGTGTCTGTCTGTCTGTCTGGGAGAGGCTTTAACCACGTTTTAGTTTACAGGTGGAAACAAATCAGCACCTAAATTGCTTATTCCCTCCTTTGCAGCAGGGAGTAAATGAACTTACTTGAACTAAATCCACAAACCTTGAACACTACGTGCTCTGGACCTGCTGCTCCATTCCACCTGCTCGATGCAAAAGCAAATGCAGATGCAAGCAGAGCCAGCTGTTGACAGGCCTTAGCTTCTGCCAGGGCAGCCTGGAATGCAAAAATACAAGGTGTTTTGTTTTTTTATCTCAGGGAAATGGACTGACTGTGTTATACAAATGTAAGGAATAGCTTGCTTTAACCAGAATCCAATAGTTCAGCTGGCAGAACATGTTCATTCTGGACTTGTGGGTCTTCATGCAAGAAAGAATGAAAAGACAGTGAAAAATGGGTGATAAAAACCAACAGGAAAGCCCTTTACAGTTGCACTCACCTTCCTGGTCACAGGGACATAGTTGTGAGAAGAGTCTCCTGGGAAAATGTTCACACCATCTCTTTTCAAAGCTGCTCTGAGGGCAAGTGGACTCATCCATTTTCCTGTGATGTGGGAAAGCACATCCTCCTCCTCCTCCACCACTACTGAAGACAACATACACTGATTACCCTGTTTGTACAAAGCAGTGAAAACAATTTACTGGGTAAGGAAGTCACTCACTGCTTTAGGCATCAAACAGTAACATCGTTGCTGTTCTGGGAATTACATATATTATCTGCTACTCCAGGCATGGAAATTTCATTTACAGGTCCTGAAGAAAGCTACTTTTCTGTAGGAATTCAGAAAATACACAGCTGTACTTTTTTCATGCCTTTTTTTTAAATCATGATTTATACATTAATGAACATATGGACAGTCATGTTGAACCTGTAGAAGGAGCAAGCAGCATTAATAGCAGCTTGTTTAAAATGCTTTTCTTTCTCTTGATAGAGCTGGGAGAAAAAAAGGAATAATTTTCAAATCTCTTGCTGCTGAAAGTCTTGAATACATCAAGGTAGGATCCACAACAGAGCTAGAACGTTGCAGAGCAATCATACATATTTTTCCTTCTGACCAGCTCATAGAAAATAACTGAAATTTAAATAACTAGGACAGTGCTTGGAAAGGAAGAGATCCTCTCTCCTTTTCAGTGGTACAGGGAGAGATTCAAATTGGTCTTGTGGAGGCATCTAAAATTCTTAGTGAAGGACACTTTAATGTTTGATTTTTTTTTTTTTTTTAACTACCAATGTCTGATTTTAAAAATTATTTACATTACCTTAATTTGTATCTGAATCGTTGCCAAGCATGTAGTAACTACAAGGAGTGCTTCATCCACCCCAGTAGGTTGCAATTCCCATGCTTTATATGGCATGTTGAGATGAGCATCCTGAAGAAGTGCTACTGTATAAAAGCCACCCATCTCAAAGGTGATGCTCTTTTCTTGTGCCTCATACTTTATTTTGCTGATGCCATCAGTTCTCCAGTGTTGGGCTGTACAAAAAAAGGATGTAAAAATACAAAGATGGACATGGAAAGCTTCTACTAGTGATATGTGCTGGGGAAGAATTGCTAAAGATACCCCAGGTTCAGTAATATTCACTCACAGTTAAAATATCAGGCACAAAATGAACATAATTGTTTTAAGGCAAAAACTCCCCTTAAGGACAATTTTAATTGTTATTAGACATTAGACAATTTTAATTGTCTTTAAGAACAAGACTGGGCTAATTTTGACAGGAAAGCTCCTCAATTTCAAAAGGAAAGAAAAATCTAACACCAATGTAACTGTAATTTCTTACTTGTTAAACAGCAGTCCAAAAGATCATTTTCAAGAGTACTTTAAACATCTAAATGCTTTAATAGGTTCTTCTTTCATCAATGTAAAGCTAAAGGGACATTGTATTTGTCTAATAACTAGAATATCACAGTTGTTTTTTAAATATATAAATTTCATATTGTAACAATATTAATACACATAGCTAGGAGCTAGTTTGGCTCAACATGGACTTTACCTCAGCAAAACTAGATTTGTGGTAGGCAGTTGTACTGCTGCCCATTAAATGCTGTGTATTTTTTATCCATTTATATTAAAAAGGCTGCAGTAAAAAGCCTCAACAAAGGAATCCATTATTAGGTATGGTGCAGAAGCAAAATGGAATCAAAAAATCCACAAAACAAACTAAATAAATTACTATTGAATTCTCCCAATCAATTAACATTGATTATTTCTGAGCCCCACATTATTTCTGGGCTCTGAATTGACAATAGTAAAACTCAGCTATAAATTTCATTATTCAAACTTAAGAGTATAAATTTATTTTAAGTTCCTACCTTCAGGATCCCATCGTGCTACCACAGGACTGCCAAAAAACACCACATTGTCAGGCACCCTGAGGGTTATTTGTATTACTGATTCTGCAGCATCCTCAGCCTCTTCTGGGGAATATGGATACACCTCCAATGCACCATCAACTAACTGGCAAGATGGGAAAAAGACACATCACATTTTTATTAGAAAATGCAGCAGCCTAATATTTTTTTTTTGCATTAAGTCCCTTAAGGAAGTGCCACACAGTGGGCACAGTCATTTTTTAACAGATCCACAGTCTAAAAAAACCAATAGCACCTAAGAGACAAAAGCAGGTCTAATTCTGCTCTATCCCCAGGGTGTCCAAGGCAAGGAGAGGCCACATGGGAGTGGGGAGGCAGGTCTGGAATGAGGAGCCCAGAGCCTTGATCTACCCCCCCCAGTCCTGCTTCCTTCGTTTGAGTGGGAATTTTGCTCATTAAAGGTTTTCAGCTTCACAGACTGATGTTAGCAGCACTGCACTGGGCTCCAGCAGTGGAAAACTAGAACACAGTGACTACAATCCTCATTTATCTTGCAGAGCCTGACACTGAACTGGCAGCAATTTTGTTTCCAGCCTACTTTGAAGTCTTACCTTTCACATACAAAAAACTAAGGACTTCCCTGTTGGCTTTTACTGTGGCCAAGAGCATTTTCCAGCAGGTGGATCTGTGCTGGCCATGCTGATGAGCCACTGACTGAGCACACACAGTGAACACACAGGTGCCCCTCAGCTGCTCCAAAACTTGGCCAAGCATAACTGGAAAATTATCTGATAACTTGGTCCTTCAATTTTCTGCTGGAGAAATTGGGGAGGGGTAGAGTGGGGACACACTTCAGGAACAGCTTTCCAGGGAAAAGGCCTGCAAAGGGTGGAATCCCTTCCCTCACTCACCTCCACCATGGTCCAGTCGTTGACTTCTATGACCTGAGGTGGGAGCTGCAGGGCATCGATGTGGAACACGCCACCCACAGGCACAAACTGCTGAAAATCAACGAAGTTTGCAACTGCTGCTGCCTCTTCTTTGTCTCTTGTCTCTTCCTGCACCAGTGGATCCCCTTCTAAAAAAAAAAAAAAAAATAACCACTCAACACGGTGCTCAAACTGAGACACTGCAATTTCCCACCTCTATTTATTTTTCACTTGGAGTGCTTCACACTCTGCAGCCTTTCAGCCCCATCTGCTGGCATTCCACAGAGCTTTTAACAAATAAATGAAATGTTGGGGGAAAAAAAAGCACTTCTTGTCTTGCAACTGAGCTTTTTAACAGATTACTCTCTGCCCTGAATCTGTAGCCAGTTCAAAATGCTTTATGTAGGTCTAAGGATTTTACTGACAAAACAAGTCTCATCATTAACCACAGAAGAATTTCCCAGTAGATTCTGGACAGGTTTAGTAAGATCGTATTGATATGAAAAGAAATCAGGCAGAAAAAATTCACCTTTACTGGGGATTTTTTTGAGTGACCTTAAAACCACTCATTTCACGACAAATACTTAAAAATAATTAAAAATAAAGCCCCAAAAGGTCATGTGCTGAAGGTGAAACACATGATAATTATGAACAGCAAGAGGGATTTACCATGACATTAAATTTTAAGATAACAAAGACAAGTCATATTTTTCTATGCATAATTACCTATATATTACATACCTGTTTGAATTGAGGCTTAATTAATTGGAAAATGTTTTTAAAAGGTATCAGTGCCATGGACAAAAATGGCTCAAAATATTTTCTTTAAGAAAGAAAACAAACAAACAAGCCCACATAACACATCACATGGGATGCTACAGAAGGAGAGAGAAGTTACTGTTGACAGGGATCAAGAAAAAAAGTGTTCAGTACTGTAAAAACAGCTACTGTGTTACAAAATTTGCCTTGAGAGAGTGAGATCATATCAAAAAAATGACAACTATCTATATAAAATGTCTTCAAGCTTTTTAAAAAAACAAATGAACACGGTGTTAATTTTTATGCCAGATTTAGTTGCCTTATGCAGAGGTTTTATTCTGCTGTATTCACACAGCAGCATAATGTCCTTTTGCAGTTATTCTGAGCAAAAAAAATTCACAAGAGGTAAAAAACCATTTTACTACCAGCTCCAGTGGCAGTCTGCACTTTAACTTGCTTTTTAAAGATGATAATAATACAAAAGTATTTAAGTGCTTCTAAACAAAACTATTCATTGTCCCAAGTTTAATTTAACTTCCTAAGAACGTATAAAAAGGTTAAATCCAGAGAACTGCAGGAGTTCTCCCTCTTTCCCCTGTGGCTGCATTCCTGTTTTTTGACCCTTGATTACATGGCTCCCTGTTTTCACTGAGTTCGTGATAATTGAGTATCCTTTCAACTCCATCCTGAAAAGCAGGGATTTTCAAAGCCTTATGGAAACAACACAGCAAATTCCTCCAAAAGAAGCCCAAATCTTTATATTCTCTGGAAAACCTCGCTTGGGTGGTCTTTAGGGTCTGGCCTGACAACTGGTTCCTTGGACTGTGCTCAGCAGAAAATTTGAAGGGTGGGGTTTGGTTTCTTCAAACAAGGAAAAGGCTGAAAAGTTGAGCTAAATTACACTGATAGTTTGCAGTTGTTCTATTTCAGTCAGTATTACCAGAAAACTCACATATTAAACCAAAGGATGACCCCACAAGCCAGAAGAAACTTGTAATTTCTGTGGGACAAATAAACTGTTTTATGGCCTAGAATGAGGCCCTGTTTTAAGAAGGTGTATCAGCATGAATCCTGCTTTAAGCACACACTTCAGTAACACTCCACACTACTCAGATGCCTACCATTATATGCATTTGAATAATTTTTTTTCTGAGAAAGTCAATCTCACCAGACAGCCTGGTAGATTCACACACATTGTATGCCTCCCCCATAACATATATATAATAATACATATATCTACATAAATTTAATAAACATGTACATGAACATAAATATAAATAACAAACAAATGAAAGTGATTGTGGGGACAAACTCCATGTTCCTACCTGTCCTGTTATCTCTCTGCATTTAACAATCATTAACAGAAATGTCAACAGACCTCAGGTGCTATCAAAACATCAATATTTTTATAAGCTTTGCTCCATTCACACAGAGATCCATATTGCAATGTTTCCATATATCACAGAATGGCCTGGGTTGGGAGGGACCTTAAAGATCGTCCAGTTCCAACCCCCTGCCATGGGCAGGGACACCTTCCACTAGCCCAGGTTGCTCAGAACCTCATCCAACCTGGCCTAGAACACTTCCAGGGATGGGGCATCCCTGGGAAACCTGTGCCAGGGCCTCACCACTGTCACAGTAAACAATTGCTTCCTAATATATAAAATACTTAACATAATGCTTTTGTAATGCTGCACATAAAAACCAAGTACCTTGTGACGATCCATCCACGATTTCTGATTTCTTCTCAGTTTCCTCCTCTGTCTCATTTACCTCCCCTGTGTTACTGCCAGTTTCTTTCAGCGAGACAACACTTCCCTATATAAAAGGAAAGAGACATTTTTCCATTAGTCAGATGCAATAAAGAAGAGGGTATCACCTCCTTCAAGGAGGCCCAAGGATACAGAGTACAGTTCTACTCCTCCAGCAAGACTTGTACCAATCTTGCTTCAGGCTCAAGATTTTAGGAGAAATTATTTCTACTTAGCTAGCAGAAATAGTTTTGATTAAAGGTACTCTCCAATTTGGAACTGGATATATAAATAGAGATAAAGTAATTACTTCTCTTCCACAGCAAATTCCCTCTTGAGCTCCTCAAGTACTTACAAGCACTTGACACCTTTGTAGCAGAGTGTGGCACTCCAAAATTATGTTTATGCTGACTTTACAGCTACCAGGGTGGCACAGAGAGAATGTAAGCCAAGGCTGAATCCACAGCCCTCCTGAAACACTGCCAGAACCCCCACCTGCAGTTTTAGCCCATGATATTTATTCCCTTTCTCACACTGTGTGTTTATGCACAGGAATGGGGGGGAACTCAAGGCAGAGCCAGACAGGAGGATGCTGAGAAACATTACCCTGAATTTCCAGCCAAATTTCCAACCCTGATACGGATTCATGCCTATGACAGTGGACTCCTCTGGAAGCACAGCCACAGGAATATGGCAATTCAAGATACGAGCCACTCATATGGAAGCACAGGCACCTCCTGAACCCTGTGTGTGTATCTGCCAGCAAGTGGGAATAACACACGTCCCCTCAACAAGGACAGAAGGTGAGAGAAGTGGAGCCTCCAGAGGGAAGAGGAAAATTCACAAAACTGGATTGAGAGAAAGACCTGGGAAAGAAAAAGAGAAGAAAAAAAATTAAGGAGATTAAAGAAAGGCCGAGAAATGGGTGTGAAAACTGTCAATAGATTTGTCCTACAAAAAAAAAAAAAGAGAAAAAAAGAACCAAGGATAGTAGGATTTCAAGCAGTGATTCACTCCAAAGGTGCTGGGAACTGAAAAGGAGAAAACCCAAGATCATGAGCAGTGCCATTAGCCCTCTATGAGCCATTCACTTAAGAGTTGGACATGATGATCCTTGTGGGTCTCTTCCAACTCAGAATATTCTGTGAAATCTGTGAAATTGCTCTCAACACACTAAGAAGGCATAAAATCTGATGTTTGACAGTTAATTCTGCAGAAATTTAAGACAGAGAGCGCAAGTCATTTATCTGCAGGTTGCAGACGTTGCCCAAAGTGAAAAACCCAAACTCAGGAGGAAGAACAGAAACCCAAGTAATTTCCATCATACCTAAAGCCAACAAATTCCATGGAAGAGTGCTAAGGAAGAGAATAGGCAGCCAGAAATAGTATTTGAAAAGCCCTCTAACAGCAAAGGGTCAGTCAGGTAGGTACCTGCACAGCCAGCATCTACTGAACTCTGAATCCTACCCTGCCTGCTGCAAATTTTCCTAAAATTGGATTTCTGCAGGGCTTTTATGGGGCTGTCAGCTTCTCAGAAGCAGAATCCATTCATCTGTACATATGTGAGCGATTTACAGAAATATCCAGAGAAGTGGTCACAGCACCAAGCCTGACAAAGTTCAAGCAGCTTTTGGAGGACCCTCCCAGGCACAGGGTGTGACTCCTGGGGATGGGCCTGTGCAGGGCTGAGGGTTGGGCTTGATGATCCTTGTGGCTCCCCTCCAACTTGGCATATTCTGTGATCCTACAACAGCACCTGATGTTCCCCACTGCTTGATCCTACTCTTAAAACCACCAACCAAACACCAACCCACCTTTGCCAACTGCACCGAACCTCCCTTTCTACCTTCTGTCCAACAGCCTTTGGTCATCCATCTTTCCACTCCCTTGAGAAGATCTATGACAGTATTAATACAACTTGCCTTTTTCTATAAAACCTTTAAGAATTTGGCTCTCATGCCCAGGACACAATAAACAAACAGCTGTGACTGTGTCTCAAGTTAACAATAGCAGTGTACAATATTCCATGCTGAGGGGTTTTACCCACCTTCCTCCCAGCAGGACACGTTTCTTCTTCAGCAGGCACATTGGGTTCTTCTCTGGCTTTCTTTTCCTCCTCTCCTGGTTCTTCTGCATTGTCTTTTGGATGCTCAGCTGATTCTTTGCTCTCCAAGGCTTCCAGGTCTGGCAGACCTTGACACTGCAGCCAAAGTGGGGACACGTGGTCGTAACGAGTGTGCAAAATGCGAACGGCAGCACTGTTCAGAACCAGGGACTTGGGAACATCAAAGCCATGCTGTGCCTCACTGAACATGTGGGTTTTGAACCTGGAAACAAGAATTTGAAAAAATAAATAAATAAAATAACAGTCTCTAGTAAGATGGGCAGCATTTATTTTTGTATTTCTTCAGAAATACTCAAATCTCTTTTGAGATTTGTTGCACTGCCTGAGACACAGAGGGGCACGTCACGATACTTGTACTGACAGATGTCTGTCAGACCCTCCCAGCCAAGCCATCACTGCACTAAGGGGATCAGGAGCTGCCAAAATAATGTCTGCAGAGGATGACAATGAGGCAGAATCAGATGGCAGCTCTTCTATATAGCACATTTCTGGTAAAACTAATTTAATGAGCAAACCCTACATCAGCCTCAGCACCTTTCAAAATAATCCAAATAATACTCATTTATGGATAAGATCACCTGGTCACAAGTTGTAAGAATCTGGTAGAGCAACATGTAGTTTTTAATTATTGGTGGAATATTTGAAGCACTTCTGTGCTGAACAAAAGGCTTTAACATCACCCTGAAGGGGCTCTTCCTGGAGGTCAGTCTGACATTGCCCAGCACTCAGCCTTCTAAGTTGCTTACAGCAACAGGTCCTGAGTCAAGGTAAAGTCCTTTTAGTAATTTATTCCTCATATTTGTGCAGTGGAAATAGGTAGTCTGATGAAAAATCTTGTTTTGAAAAGTACACCAGTCAAATGGCAACCTAGTAAAAAACCGAAATCTTAGCTTCAGAACCCACTACTCTGGAGCATCCCAGGCTCCAGAACCTTTTATCTAACAGAAAACTGAGCACAAAGCACCAGGCACTGCTTTGCCAGCCACTGGAACAGCTTAGAAAATATTTAATGCATCAGCAGGAAGCATCACTTCCAGAGGAATTTCAATTCTCTGTGTGAATTTTACTGTTTTTCTTCAAAATTTGTTCTGGCAGTAACTGGTTCTACAGCAGCACTTTAAGAAACACATTTATATACATACATACACAGAAAAGATTATGAGGAAATGATTCTTGGTGTTTATTCAACTTGGGTAGACAAGGCCAGGCCTCGTTTCAAATTAGGAATTTCAGGGTGCTGTACCTTACTTTCTTCTTCAGATTGACACAAATACAGAAAGTAACATTTTTATCCTTTATGACTGCCTGCATATTTCCAGTTTCAGAATCTTCATACATACTAGCTGTCTATAAAGAAAAAAGCCAATTAAATAATATTTTCTTATTTGTATCACTTTGATTTACTTACATTTACACTTGAATAAATAAAAACCACAAAACATGTAAGAATAAAAACACACCAGACCAAGCCCAGCTGTGTTGTATTTATACTAAACCACAACAGTTATAAACTCAAATTTCTTTGCTAAAATTTGAACTGTGCTCTTTTTCTTCCTCTGACTTCATAAATTCTGTCAGCCAAATATGGGTTCTTACATTATTACCCCCAGTGGCACTGCCTATCCCCCTTAATCATGTGCCCTCAAAAATACTCCCCAGGACAAGTAATAAAAAAAACCCTCCCAAAAAAATACTTACTAAGCAACAATGGACTCCTATCAAAGCCATTGCACAGATTATTTTACCCCTTAATCAATATAAAACCTGTGAAATTATAATTATATTAGGAGTTTAATCCTTAACTCAGTAAAGGCAATCAAGAATTTAACATTTCTTAACTAGCAGAGGGCTTTGGCTATGAACATACAACTGGCTCACTATTTCCTTTACTCTTTCTCCTGATTTTGTTTCCTCTGGCAAAATTCTTTTGCTAAACATGCTTATATATATATGATTAATATACTTGGAACAGCAAGATCACTACCTATACATGCAACCCAGAAAACTGATTCCTGAGCACATTTTTCATTTTCTTGTTTAAATAATCTTCACTCTCCCCAAGATCTTAGTTTAAAAAAATATTTTAGTCACATGAACTTGTGTTAAAAAATGTGAACGAGGCAACCTTATGACCTTCTTTTCACATCTACAATTTTATTTTGTAGAGTCAACTAGTTTTAATTTAAATCAGTGAGGCCAAGTCTGGTGTGTGCTACACACATGATTTGGAAACCCAAGTGCTAAATTTGGAAAGTCACAGACTCACCTCTGTGACAGTTTAAGACTCCCACATGTGCACTGCCCATATCACAACGTCAAAGCAGTAAATCTTACCTTCAGCAGGTGCTGTGTAGCTTCATTGTACTTCTGATGAAGCAGATCCTGCAATTCCAGAATAGATTCCTGGTACTGGACTGCTTCTTTTGCTGTCATCTCACTTGGTGGTGTGTCCATTAAAAGGAGCTGCAACTTCTCAATTAACTAGAAGACATTAAGTGTGGGAAAAGGGTCTCTGTTTTGACACCATGCTTAATGTACTGTGTTTGTTCTGTCATAAAAAATGAGGCAAATTTGCTTCCTTTATAACTAAAAAAAATTCACAGTCTTCTTCTATTTTATCTCTAGGAATTGTGCTAAGACAGCATTTTTCAGACAGACAGTCAAAGTGCTGGAAATTCCAGGCTCAAGGGTGTCTGTCTTCATTCCTCTGATCCAATTACTTCATTCCTTGATCTGTGGGCTCTGAAATCTTAGCTTACAACCACACATCTTTCATTGACCTGGACTGGTCATATGAATAAACCTTCAGATCCAAAATTATTTTTGCAACCATTACTTTTCTGTACCAATAATCTCAACTATGAAACCCCAGGTAATTAAATAAGCAGAAAGACACAAAGAAGTTACATTTTTATGTAATTATTATCAGAAAAATCCTTACCAGGAGGAGTTATCAGCTGAAGTTCTTGGGAAGGACTAGCACAGACAAAGGCAGGATGTGGAAGGTGCAAATTGTAGGAATTGCTAGATAGGAAGGATAGCTCAGAACCAAACCAGCCCGATAAAACCCATATTACACAGGGAATTTTCAGCCTCAATTTCTGGAAGACCCCATTTAACTTCTTGAAAAAGTTAGCATATAAAGTTATATATATAGTTATGCTATAAAGTTAGCATAAATGCAAATAAAATCCTAAAATTCCAAATGGAAACGAAAATGAAACCCTACATTTACAGGCCCCAATTGCTTAAAATTGCTTCACAAGCCATCAGCAGCTGGCAACCAACTAACTCCTGTTGGTAAACATCAATTTTGGGAACTCCTGCTCTTCCATGATATTTTACTGGCTCAAGCATTGCACAGTGAGGCTGTTGCCCACCAAAGCATTTATTTATGACATAAGCTTATATGCTCTGGCCTCAAGGTTGTTTAAAGTGGAAGGGAAGATGGATGTTGGGATGCTGGAGCTCAGTGTAGAAACACTGCACTCAAACCCCCAAAATGCACATTTAAAGTCAATAAACAACTTCTTGAGGGCGAACAATAAATCCGTAATGAAAAAAAAAGTAAAAACCAAAGGAAAACTTCAAGATTTTGAAGGTTACAGCCACAAAAAAAAGAAAAAGAAAAAAAAAAAAAAAAAGAGAGAAAACAGAGGGAGGGGGCTGTTAAGGATATGTTGAGCTGAAACTGGACTACACCATTTTAACACTTACATTTAGCACGTGTTCCCCCTTCTCCATCACGAGCTGAACGTCCTCATCTTGATCTTCACGCCACAAGCTTATGAAGGTGTTGATTTCCTGGGGTACAGTTGGGTCAGGAATTCCATCACAGCTGAGGTAATGCTCCCACTACAAAAAAAAAACAAGGAAAAGAGGATACAGGCATGAGGCGCAAGGGATTATTGATATCACAGGAGAAATGGGATTTCTGAAAGACAATTATAGTGACACACTCGCCCCTGAATGGGATTCTAACACCACTTGGCTTATCCCCCTACCAGCAAAAAAATGGTTTACTTTGATATTAATGTGTTAAGATACTTCTGCCCAGCCAACACCTGCTGTTTATACTTATTTATCAGTGGTTTCTGTTCTGATGGGTAGAGTTTGTCTACAAAAGCAATCAATTCAGCACCTGCCACAAAGAAGGAGCTTAAAGAATAAATGGCTGAGAACATAAACAAGGAACCAGTGCAGGGGAAGAGGCAGATGGTTCTCAGGCCAGGGGATGCCAATAAAGCTGTTTGAAAGCCTCTACTTCAACATGTTTATTCCTCCTTTCTCTGCCTTTAACGGAGCTTTCCCCCTGCTTACCAGCCCCAACTCAACTGTTACAGGAACCTCTGGGGGGAATGTGAAATCCTAGATTAGGATTGTTGCTTTTTTTTTTAATAATTTCATTTTCAAATCAATTATTTTTCACTCCTATAAGCAGTGGGAAAAAAATAGGGACAGACTAAACCCATTTAATACTAAACATAAGCCTAACATTGGCTCTTGGGATCAATTTACCACCTATAATGTACTTTTTTTCATCCACATAAGACCCTATTAAGGAAATAACACTTCCTCCCTGTTTGCTGTGAAGATTAATAACGGCCTGTTACTTATTACAAAGTAAAATGGATCTTTTAAAGCAAAAACACCTGTATAATTGCATTCCCAACCACTTCCACAAGCATTTCCACTGACTTCTAAAAAAGCAATAGTAGGTGAGTAAGAGAGACCCTGGAAACTCCTGTATTAGACTGATCAGTCTTCAGTAATTAAAATATCTGATTTTTTTTTTACATCTTTGCACTTAAAAGAGAGCTTTGCTTTCATCATCACATCCTTAAAAATAACAGCACTTGTTCTTTGAGAAAAAAGGATAAATTTTACGATAAATTGTAAATAAATCTGTTAATCTGAACTGCAATTGTCCAGAAATCGATGTGGAAATTCAGTGTTTGATATTATGTATTTCTTCTGCCCTAAATGTTGTTAACAACAGACTAATACAAACCCTGGTACTTCCCATAATCTACCAGTATTTTATGAGAAGATTTATTTTAAAAACAGTAGTTCTATTTCACCCTTATATTTGAAAACAGAAAAGTTTAATGTTTCTCCTTCCAAGAAACACTTTCAGGAACATCCACAAACAACAACTGGCAGTGATCACAAACTGTGACAGGGAAATGCCAACTGCATTTAAAGAAAAATGGTTCTTGCATATAAAGAAAAATGAAAAAGTGGTAAAGCTGTCAAAGTGGCTGCTTAAAGATACTGTGGTATCTCCAACCTTTAAATTTATAAAACCCAACTCAGCACCTTAATAAAAACCTGAGTTTCCCCTGCTTTGTGCAGGAGGCTGAGCTACATGAATTTCAGAAGTGCTCTCTAACATGATTTACCCTATGATTCTAAATTTGTTCTGCAGAGGCTTTAAGAGGATTAAGTGATAAACAGGACAAAGAGAAAAACCCTTCTGTCCACAAGTCTGTTTAACCTCACCTGGAGCCAAACTGACCAAATTTCACATTATTGTTACTGAGTGATGCGTCTGCAAGGTGGAGTCACACAAGAGAAATGTTCTACTACTGTATTTCTATACCCTACTATTTAAAATTTAACTTTACAGGTACAGAACACCATTGGGTGACAATTCAACCACCCCTTAAACTGCAGACATTGACTCTCAGCTGCATTTTCACGTTTCCAGCTCTGATGGTTTGGCCAACCTCTCTCCAAATGATGACTTGTGCTACCCAGGAACCACTGAAGGAAATGTTTTCAATTGTCTCAAAACCTATTAAAAAAAAATTTAAGCCCTAGTAGTAGTTTTTTGGGGAAATGTTTAAAAGTAGGATGAATTAAAGAAATAAGAAAGGAAGGAGAAGGGATTTTGGCAAGAAAGGTTACCTTTTCATGTTCTCTATAATCCATTTTCTGCTGCTGTGCAAACAGAAACTTCTGTTCCAGTGAATTAAGTTCTGCTAGTTCCGACTCCTTTTGTTCTTGATACTGTTAAAATATATATATATTTATATATCAAACAAACTTAAATATTTGGTTTAGGTCTTACATATTTTACATAAAACAAATATTTGGGATATTTCAGTAATATATTATTTAAACAAATCCAAACACTAGTAACTTGGGGTTTTTTTAATGAAACATTCAGCTGGGAAGACTCTGGTAGTTTGCAATATGTTATTGTCATCACATTAATTGCTGAGCTGAGCCACATGATAAACATAATGTGTCAAATCATTGTTAACCTCTCTCTTGAACAGTTTCCATACCATCACCCTAACGAGAGCTCCTAAAAAATGTAAGAAAATGTAAGAAATATAAGAATAATAAATATAAATAGTCTAATACACACACCCAACATGTAACCAATTAAGGAATTTATACCAACATTTTCTTGCCACAGCTGTACCAAATATAATTATGGGGAACACAAAAAATACATTCAATTGAAAGCGCAGTGCAAAGGGGGAAAAAAGGAGGCACTTATTCAAACTGGAATATCACATATCACAAAAGTTCATGTATTTAAATACATCAAAACCAGGCAAGACCATCTCATCTATTTTTCTAAATCAAAGCAACACCGAGCCAAATGTTTGCTTAGTGAAAGGAAAAAAAAAAATCAGCATAATTTTCTTTGACTTTACATGCATTATGGTTCATTACTAATCCAGCTCAGTACCTCCTCAGTTTGTGGGATCTTGTCTCCCAGTGCCTTGGCTGGATTTTAGGACTAATGTTAATCCATGGAAGCTGGAAAATTTCCTCTGTATTGTTCCCAACAGTAAGTACAGGAGGAAATTAATTCTAAAAATAATTAATTAATTATTATTAATAATTAATAATTATTAATATTCCTTCTGTAATTAATTCAGCTTTTTTCAGTGAGTACAAACTAACTTTTGCCTCCAGTCTTTCCATGCGCTGTTGTTTGAGTCTCTCCCTCTCCAGTCTTGCTGCTTCTTCTCGTTCAGCTTCATCTGAAGATTGGGAAAGAGATCAAGAGCATAACTATATTTTGCTTAATAAAACCAGGCAAGTGATCTTGTCATAAACTGTAACGACAAAACAACCATAAAATGAGCAGCATGAATGTTTTAGCACTGCACAGAAATCTCCCACATGAGTCAAATTAATTTGAGTCATAGTACTATAACACACTATGGCACTACCCCTGTGATGATACAAGTGGAGACAAGGATCAACAAGTCCTCTTCTTCTCTCTCAGAAACAGCAGCAGGAGTGCTCTCCTTCTGTTCCAGCTTCAATGGACCCACGTTCTTGACCCAAAGTCGGTGGTAAAACTGAGTGATTTAGTTCCAAGTTACTCTTCTCCTTTCCTACAATCACTGGTTTCCTACAACTTCAACCTTCCGGCTGTTTGTTCATCGAAATCCTCCTCAGGATCAGCTACTCCCCAGCCCAGCAAAGCTTCTCCTTGCTGCCATAAGGACTAGAAAGTTTAGAGAGGATATGAAAATTAGAACTGATTTCAACCTCTAAGCCTTGCCTTCCGCCTAGAGTGGAACACAATCCAGAGGTTCCCAGAGACTTGAACGTCCCCAACTACTTGGAAATCATGTCAAGGGTATCAGTGTTGCACTGAGGAGAGAGCAACAGAGGTTCCCAAACCTGCCCAAGCTGCTACTCCCACCCACAAAAGGCTACTAGTGATTAGTAGTCACTTAGTAGCAGTCACAGCATTCCCAAGCCCCCTCCAGGATGGATTAAGGGCAAATTAATTCTTCCCAAATTCCTGACTGCAGGAGAAATAACTAGAGGAGAGAGTTGCTCTGACAGAACAGTGAGATGTGGCATCAACCAGCACAGAATTTGGCTCACAGCAGCAAACAGACAGGACCCACCCATGTTTGTGAAACAGAAACATCAATTCAAATGGAGCTCAAGAAATTACTTTCTGTACATTTCTTTAAAATAAATGATTTGCCCATCACATCCCCTACAAATGAAGTGCACAGTACCTCCCTCATTCAGCTTCCCTTCCTCTTCTTTCTTGTCAGCTTTTTTGCCATCGGGCTTAATGTTTGCAGTAAATTAGAAGAAAAGCAATGTCAGTGTCATTTTAATACATTTTGAGAGGTGTATAACTCTATAAACTTGCCCTTCTAATGTGATCCCTGAATTAATAATTTAAGACTCCACATACAGTGAATGAAACCCCCAGTATGGCAATAAACATCCTGGACTCAATTTTTTTCTCATTTTCATGAAGCAATATTATATTCTCACAATTAATATATTATTCTATGCTAGACATACCCAAACATGGCCACAACAGGAGAACATTGTTTTTAATGTAGAAATTAAATAACAGCATCTGCTTTCTTAGCCAGTCTACCTATCATTTCAAATATTTTAGGAAATACTGGGAAACGTATTTTGGGGTAAGTCTGGCATTTAGAAGCATCTAATTCAAAAGAAAAGTAGCAAAGGGTTCTCTTTCCTGTTATAAAATCCTCACTGCAACTCCAGGCAGTCCACTATTCAACTTCTGGCCTAATCCTAGAAAAACTGTATTTTAAATTTGGATTTCTCAGAAATCAGTGTATCAATTCTTTGAGGTATATAGTTTATAAAAATAAAATACAAGGCAAGTAACATGTGAAATCTGTTCTCATGTAACAAATGAGCCAAAATAGACACTGATTTTTGTCCTGTAATTCAGAGCATTCAGAGATTTCTTACAGATGATACACATAAAAATGTGACAATTAGATCTAAACTGCAAAATTAATTCACAGCCAACATTATTGTTTACGGGTGGGGCAAATAAGGTTATTTTTTTGTACACATGAGGAAATAAGCCATGATATTCTGCATTGTTTCCTCTACATGCTGGAGCCTAAGAGCGACAGCAGCCTAAACTCAGGTTGAAAGCCAAGGTACTGATGAGAAAAAGTACACCAAGGAAATACATCCTGATCCTTTTTCACGCACAAAGTCTGTTACAAATGCTCTCATTTCATACTTTGATTCTGATTTCAGATACAAATAACTACGTGGAAAACTGTTCACTTCACACTACTTTGCGTGGCAGTAAATATATAGATGAGGGTGACTTTGAAAACAGAGGTTATCACAAAGCTGGAATACAAACAATGGTAACAATTTAGTGCCAACAACACACATATATCCACCAGAGTCTGAGGGCATCTTATCACATTTGTTACCAAAGCATTTCTTTGCAAAATTATCCTGAAATAGAATCAGTAAACCCCACGATTCTGCCCATTAAGATTTCAGGGAAGAGTCAGGTTTTTTTCACTTAAACAAACAAACAAACAAATCTTTGATTACTTTCAGCAAAAATGGAAATTTACTTGTTTCAATTACTTGTAGTCACTTTTTACTCAGTTTCTTTTCACATGCTTATGGCTTAACATAGCACTGACAGGCCTGAGATGCACAGTTGGGAGGGGTGGGGAGTGGACAAATTCATTATTACTGAATTAAGAATAATCCATGGGATGAATTTATACAATCCAGTTCCTCCTTCAAATTCAGTTAACCCTGAGCAACTGTCTCACGGGATACAAAAAAATCAGACCGAAAAAAACCCCCAAAAACGCAACAATGAACTAGAGCATGTTTCTGCCTACCTACCTTTTTTTTTGATTTCGGACCCTAAAAGTTCAGGAGAAAAAAAAAGGAAAGGGAATGTCAGAGAACAGGGTCTCAAGTATAAACCAATAATCAGAAAATACAGCTATTCTGTAAAATTAGATGAGGTTAACTATTGAAATACTGTAATGACGATAACTTCAATACTGCAGAAAATTAGCCACCAACACATGACTACAGACCGTCATAATTTATTGGGCTAAATTACGCTTATGATTAAAGAAGTGTATTTCCTTATTCCCACTGTTACAAAACTAATGTACGTGAAATACATATTTTAGCGTAGGACATAGTTTAGTAAAATATCTTCCCCAGTGTTTTCTGAATTCATCGACTGACACCATGTGTTAATCCAAATAACACTAAATTGCATCGCGCAACGTCACAGAAACACCACCGACTGTTCTGCCACCAGCTGGGGAACTGCACCGGGAGAAACGCAATTCGGGAGCTTCCCCAAACAACTACCAGGAAAGAAGAACAGGTTCCAGGGAGCCCAACATCCAGCACTAAATCCTTTCTTTACCCATTAGCCTTTCCCGTGCAGCGCCCAAGCACCGCCACGCGAACCCGGGTAAGTGCAGGGCGATGAATTTCCCACGCGGGGATACAAAAACGGGGAAGGAGGAGCAGGCAGGCTGCGTCCAGGGATGAAGTTTGTCACCATGGAGCGGCTGTGGCGACAAAGCCCGGGCTCCCTCCTTCCCTCCCTCCCAGCCGGGTTTCACGCCGAGAATCCACGGCAACAAACCACGGCACGGGACTGGGCACTGCAGAAAAAACAACTGGGGTTTTTCCAGTCTTAAATCCTTCCCCCCATCCCCTGTACCTTCCGAAATATATTTTTCCATGTCCTTCAGATGATGCGCAACACTTACATCCAGCGCTGCCCCACCCCGCCACCTGCCCTTTTATTGACTCCACCACCTGACCCTCATCCACCCCATCACCTAATCCTTCCTCATTGCCACCACCTGACCCTTCCCTTCCCCGCCTCACCATCTCGCGGTGCCCGGCTCCCGGAGGGTGCCGCTCCCTGGATCTCGGGATCCCGGGATGTCTCGCCGCCGCTCCGCCCCCGGCTCATGCGCAGCCCGGGCGGTCCCGCCTGACGCGGCCTGGCGGCGGCTCCGGCCGGGAGCGGGTGAGACCCTGGCCCGGCCTTCCCGGGATCGCGGTGGGAACCGGGAGCGGCTGAGACCCTGGCCCGGCCTTCCCGGGATCGCGGTGGGAACCGGGAGCGGGTGAGACCCTGGCCCGGCCTTCCCGGGATCGCGGTGGGAACCGGGAGCGGCGCCGGGGCGGAGCGGGGCAGGAGGCACCGGGATCGCGGGCACAGCCAAAGGGGAGGCGGCGGCGCCCGGGCACGGCCCGGACACAGGGCCCGGACGGGGGGGCCCGGAGCTGGGCTGGAATGCGGGAATCCGGTCGTTTGTGGTTTGCTTTGGGATGCCCCATTTGGTTTGGGATCCTGGAAGTGTCCGAGGCCAGGCTGGA
>VYXB01001874.1:51455-85511 GCA_013397135.1 Pachyramphus minor | reverse complement strand
AAAAAAAAAAAAAAAAGTTTAGGGCAATGAAACTGGTCAGAATAATTGAGTTTGGAGCAAACCAAGGGTCCAGGTGTTTAGCAGGGTTACATAAAGCTACTGGAAGAGAGTGTTACTCCCTGACCCATGGCAATCCCACGTGTTTACGTGGTCACTGACTCACGGGCTCCTTCAGTAGTTGCTCTCAGGACAGACAAGCACACCCAGGGATGTTCTGGGAAAGCATCTCAGGCAGGGCAAGACAATAAGGATGGGATCAACTTGTGCAAGCTGCAGTCCAACATGCTTCACCAAACTGCAACAAATACTAAGACAAAACCTGCACAACAGTGGCAAGGATGTGGTTTGGGGTTGGTTGGTTGGGTTTTTTTTTTTTTAGTAAATAAGGGCTAATCTAAGTGGATTTTGTACTAATTTAATCAGACTGGCAGCTACAGATCACATTTGCTGAGAAAAACCCCAACACTAGCTTATATATAGCTTTATAGTAGAGCTCTATAAATCCACATCTGATGAATAAGACATTTCAGCTACAATTTCCTAACAGCTTTTGGTTAAATGAACGTCAGAATTTCAGACCAGCCCTAATTTTACATGCAGTGTGACTCAGTTACCAAAATTAAAGCAACCTTAAGATTACTTCCATTTGCTCAAGGCATGCTATCAACTTTTGCTACGTTCTTCATGTATAGTCAAGAGTGCCTAAAATGTGCAAATAACTGTCTCCAACACACATTTTAACCCTGGAAGCTCTGAAATACTTTGTGACATCAAGAATCTGTTCTTATTGGTCCTTATAATATAACATTAGGTTCTCCTGTTGCTGTTTTCAGAATATTTCATTATCTAGGTTTCACATTGAAGCTGAAAGGAGGGAAGGGGGCTTTGGGTTTTGGTGAAGGGTGGGGGGGGAAAACATGATTTCCCTCAGCCACATGGAAATTAAAGAACACACAGGATGTGTTCCCTGCCAGCTCTGCAGCTCTCCACCTCCAACAGTCACTCTGGGATTTGTTTTGTAGAAGCAAAATAATACTTTTCTCAGGCAGCTGCACCTTTGGCATCACAGAAATGGTCCAAGTTACACAGTGCAATTTTTACATACCTGTGTAAAATTTCCATGGAATTGTCTGGGTGTACCTTAGGGCAATGCTGCTCTTCCCCTGTTCCCAGCTTTCCAGTCCAGTGTCCTGAACTGGAGCCACATCTTCAAATGTTCCTCTGCAGCTGAATTTGGCTACTATGA
This sequence comes from Pachyramphus minor, assembly GCA_013397135.1. NCBI lineage: Eukaryota > Metazoa > Chordata > Aves > Passeriformes > Tyrannidae > Pachyramphus > Pachyramphus minor. The sequence goes on along the minus strand of VYXB01001874.1, from coordinate 84,265 downwards.
AGAAGTGACCCTTCAGGGACCAAAGCTCTAATGGAACAAACAACTCCACATTTACACTGAGACAACAGGAACTGGCAACACTGGGACTACTGGCTCGTACTTCAGTGCAGAATAACTAGGCTACTGCAGTACCAAAAAGTGAAAGCTCCTGCAAAAATCCTGCATTAATTTCAGTGAGAAAACAAAACAAAAAAAAAAAAAAAAGGAGGAGAAGGGAAAACAAAATCACGAGAAAACTTAAATCACAGAGAAAGACAACATTAAAATCTTGGCCTAGCTTCATGATAGACACTGGAATGCCACTCACCAACCATTAAATCTGTGCAACAAAACTAGTACTTCACAGACATCACACAAACAACACTGACTCTGGAAACCATGCTGACAGTTTGTGCAAATTCCACACCATTTCTATGGAATAGTGGATTCCCAAATCATTTGCATGAAGCAGCTAAATTCAACTCATTCATTCACTCATTTGATGTTACTAGAATTTAAGATTTCTCCCCTATTTTGCACAAAACTTGGGCATCTGGAAATATTTAATGCCACTCTTGGTGGGGGGGGAAGAATGGTTTTACTCTACTATATAATTTAGGATTAATTCTGATTTAATTCCTATGGTAAATTCTGCGTCCCTGTACGAATTAACCTAAGAATTTCAATCAACTTATCTGTTAAGGCTTTTTAGTATTTCCTAGAGACACTAAGGGTGAAATCCTGCACCTACAGAACAAAGCTACTTAAAGGTTTGACACTGGGGGGGATTTCACCTCAGTCTTCAGACACAAAAAGTCAGTGAAGGTCTTAAAGCAATGCATTAACAATAGCAAATCAACCTAATTGGAACTTTTACTTTTTCCATTGCCAGATGTTGTCTTTTGTTTCATTTTTTCTTTTTTTTTTTTTTATAGAAAAAATAGACTCTTGGAGGAGTGACTGTGACAAATTGCAGTGAAACTTTTTTTTTTTTCTGAAAGTTTTTATCTTTACATTCATTAAAGTTGATCTGAAATGCTACAAGACTAGATGCCTAGAAGCAAAATCTACAGGAAGACTATAAAGGCTTCTGGTCTCTCTCTATTGCAGTAATCAGTCTAAAGTAAAGGAAAGGCTGAAATGAGAGTCTCTTTTGCTAACTAGTCCTTTTTCCCAACTGGATTTATAAACCCAAAAAATTTACAGGGGATGTTAGAATGTGTAGAGCATCATTTCATTGTTTGCTTTGCACACAGAAGTTCACAATCAGTAAGAAAAATAGGAAGTTAGCAACTGTGCATGCACCAAAGAGTCCTAAGACAGGTTCTCAGGTTTTTGTGTGTGGTTTTTAATGTTTGTTTTCTGGTTTTTGTTTGGTTTTTTTTTTTTTCACAGGCATTGCTAGTTCAAGAAACAACAGTCAAAGAATACTGGCACTTTCAAGAGGAATGAAGTTTCCACTGTCATTTAAAACAAGCATTCAGGTAAAGCTAACAGGATCATGAAGCAGAAAGTAAAGTAATGCTAAAACAAATGCTAATAATTTAGTGTAATGTACAAAATTACTTCAGTACTTCTTAAGGATAAATTGTATTTACATAATTATACACTTTGTCTTTGTCTTCTTTTTCTTCTTTTTACCATCTTTGCTCATCTTCTCTTTGTGTTTTCTGATTTCTCGGACTAATGTGTAGAAGGCATCATCAACACCCTGAAAAGATACAAACATGGACACATTAGGATCAGATCAACACTTACAGCCTGTGTCCACCTGTCCTGGCCAGGTGAAGTGGGTTCATCCAGCAGGTGTTTTGCACCTGCCACTCTCTGAGCAATTAATCCTGATTACAGGCTGTTCCTCTCCCGAGTTCTGTCCCCAAGCTGGGCTTAGGGCATCCTGGAGGTGAATTCCTGCTCAGGGCTTGAGCACAGGTCAAATTCCACTATTTATGTGGTAAGGGAAGTAGTGTGGTGTGTACTGCTCTCTTCTCCACCACAAAACAGGGCATGTGTTGTCCCACCTCAATTTTTGTTTGGACAGTATATACAGTGTGTATATACACAGACAGTACCACACATTGAGATTATATATTATCATAGAATCACAAAATGGTTTGGGTTGGAAGGGACCTTAAAGATCATCTCGTTCCAACCCCCTGACATGGGCAGGGACACCTTCCACCTTCCAGGTTGCTCAGAGCCCCATCCAACCTGGCCTTGGACACTTCCAGGGATGGGGCAGCCACAGCTTCTCTGGACAACCTGTGCCAGGGCCTCCCCACCCTCACAGGGAAGTTGAGAAGCATCAGCTACTTCAGTTTATGCCTTAATAATCTCTATGGAGCTCTGAAAAGTAAACTCAAGTATTTGTACCAACAATTCAACACCAAAGACACAGTTATGGTTAATACACATAGGGCCATCATTTCTCGGGCATGCTGATATAGTAATCACACCACAATTTTACAAATCTTTACATATGCAAATCAATCAAATCAATCCCATGTCCCAGTGATAAATAATTACCTGATCAATCAGTGTATTCAACTTGTATAGTTAAAGGCACGTTTCATTTGAAAAAACTGAACTGGTGAAAAGAGAGTAGTCTATCCAAGAGCCTGATATGAACCATTATCAAGTACAATGTTATACGCTGTACTTTATAAGAATCTATTTACCTCCAACAATTCCTGGCCTTGCTTCAAATCCCAATAAACCACCCATGTTGACACTCAGTCTTTAATAACTGAAGTAGAAGCAGTTATAAAATCATGAATACAGAAAAATTCCTTGATTCTTTGCTGCCTTACTCCTTGTAATATCTTTTAGAGGGATCAGAGGTAGCTGGATAATGTTACTGGATCACAGCAGCCAAATGCACTGCTGCAGAACTGGGTCTAGAAATCCAGGCCTACAGCTGGCAGGCAGCTTCCTACCTCTTGTCAGCCAAATAGTTTCCCTTCAAGCTGCCAATAAAAATGAACACTGTTTTACTCCTCTATGCCTACTTCAGTAAAGAACTGAAAGTGACCTCTGAAAAACACACAACAAAAAGCCAGGAATCTCCTAATTCACTGTTTCAGCCAAACACCAAGTGGTGCTGAAACTTAATATGGAAAGTCCAAACAACAGTGAGGTGTTAAATAGCTTCACTCAAAAAGCAACACTTCCAGTATAATCTAAATTTAATTAAAACTTTCAAGTTCATAACACATTTACATATAACTGGTGCTCAAAGTCTTTGGCAGTCTGTCTCCCAATATTAATAGCACCCTTTTTTATATTGCAAGACCTTGCAAATCACCTGTTCTGCATTCTGAGGTATTACTGATCAATATAAAATTAATGCAGGTCATGTCCCCCATTAATCCTTTGAGGATTAAAAATATCTGGTGTTATTTTACAGAGAGCTATTTGCTTGTACCTTCAGCATTACTGCACAAAGTGAGTATTTAGCAATACTCATGTAGGGAAATGGTGTCGTTCAAAGTGGTTCTACTGCAGGTCTTGGTATTAAGAAGGAGGAGGACAGCATTAAGAATCAATCACAACAGAGAGAAGAATGGTTTCCTCCTTAGAACACAAGAATGGTGTAATAAAAACATCTGCACAGTGTTCTTCTACATTTCCTTCCAGAACCACCACTCAGAACTGGCTTTCACTTGGTGTCTCCACTCGTTTGCTTTCAGTCATGTCTTCAAATGAGAAACACTTAAAAACTATGGAAAGTCCAAACAAAGACTTCATCATCAAGGCTGAAAGTTTTATTCTACCAAGATGATGATCATTCAAACATGTTGCAAAACCCAGTGACAGAATGGTTTGGGTTGGAAGGAACCTTAAAGATCACCCAGTGATCTTCAGTGATCCTGCTGTGGGCAGGGACAGCTTTCCCTAGACCAGGCTGCAGAACTGACTCTGCTTTGATCCTTGCATTTACACCTTTGTAAATCATTAATTATTGATGATGCACTTAGTAGTCAGGCCCTGCCACAATTCACCTTCAATTCAGGTAATTAATCCAACATGACACGCAAAACTACTGCTCAGAACACTTGTGAGTCAGAAGTGGAGAACTCGAGATCAAGCGAGGTCTTTCACTTCCCAGCCTGTACATTAAATTTTAAATGTAAGGAGTGGATACTCTGTTTACAAAAGGTCCCCGAAGGCATCGATGGTGTGAGATCAAAGGCAGTCAAACCTTTCCAGGCAGCATTTTGAGCAGGAAGGGGCTGCAGGCAGCTGACCTTTCTCCCCCTAACAATGGAGTTATTGTGCGCGAGCTTTTTGGAAAGTTAAGACGTCCTGAATGAGCGCTTTAAATCCAGGCTCAGATTAGAAACTCACAACTCCCCGTGCAGGCTCAGAACTAAACCCCACTGCCTCAATAAAGGTACATTGACAGACTTTGCTCTTGGCATTTGTTTTTCCAAAGGGCAACTAAGAAAGGCAAAGGGAAGAGAAATGTCAGAACTGTTCCCACAGAACAGCCTGCTCCTGGCTACAGCTTTTCTTTGGAGCACCACATGGTCCCATGACTGTGGAGAAGTCTGGAGATGTGCTTGCATGGTTGCTATCTACAAGAACTATCAACAAGAAACACCAAATTCATAAGGAATTCAGAATTCCTTAATACCCTAGCCCCAAAAACAGACCCTTAAACAAATTCTAAATTGTAGTTTTTTGTATTTTTTTTATATATACACTAATATATACACACGTGTCAGTCACAAGGAAATTATCTGTACCCCTCTGTATTACTAAGGAGAAATCACTTAATTACAATTTTAATCGAGAATCCAGACATTTTTAAATTCAAATCTAGAATATTTTGTAATTCAAACTCTCCACTATTAACTGAATTACATTATCTAGATGTCTAATTTACACCCTGGAGAAAATAGTCTGCTTTTTATGTAGAAACCTTGATGCTTTCAAGAAAGAGCTCTTTTGAGGATTTTGCACTTGAGTTACAGAACTTTCTTCTTGCTGGTTGAAAAATCACAGATGGAGAAAAAGATGCTCTGTACTTTCTGCTTTACTGTGTAACAGCCAAAGGAACAAAACTCTTGGAAAGCATCAGCTTAACAGCAACCTGGGTAGTCAGAGTTTTCAGTTACCTTGTAATTCAGTGTATTACCAAGACTAATATAACTAAGAAGGCATCCTGGAGGTAGCAAGAAGATAAAACAATCACAGAACTGGAGTTAGAAGGAATGCACAAGGATCAGAGTCCAACTCTATTCCAAGAGGAGCAAAACACTCTGAACCATCCAATTTGATTATTCACAGAACACTGTTCTAAATGCCACATTTCTTATTCCACTCAAGTCTCCACTGAACTACATCTGTACTGTAATAAACTTGGAATATACTTTCTCCACCATAACTTCCTAAACAGAGACTTGCTGAATTGACTGCCTATACCACCTAGAGGATAAAGACAAACATTTCCTTCCCTGAGCAGACTCTTGAAGTTCTGAAGTCTTATATCTAAGACTGTTTTCTAAATAAGGCATAGGGAAAAAAAACCCTTAACACCAAAAACTCAACAGTATCCATTGCTGACAAAAGATACAAGTCAAATTCCACTACACCTCTGTATGAAAACACACCTTGAAAAGGGAACAGTTCTTCTTTTACACAATGGGAAATTTAGCCCTCACTCCTTGTAAGGGCTCTCAGAGAAAAAAAGGTGAAACCTTTTTTTTTTCCAAATCTGGATCACTCAGGACATTGTAGTTGACCAAAATAAAATGAATGTATTTCTGGAAATGGGTAAAAGTAAATTTTTTAAGCTGAGGGAAAAACAAGGAGAAAGTGGCAGGCATAAGGAAGGGCCTGAGAACTAAGAAAACCTGTACACCAGCCAGATATTGCCTTGCTGGATTAGGAACCTCCTATTTCTGCATCTGAGAAGAACTGTATGATCTTCTCCCCTCAGTTCATCAACCTGAAGAATCAATCAATATTCACTTCAACAGCATCTGCAATATATTTCTAATAAAACTTTTCCCCCTCAGCTTCTTCAGACTCAAAACCAGGTCTCCATTTCACAGATGGAGAATTTGATATATTGTGTTAATCCACTTATCAAAACCTCAGGAAACAAAGCAAGTCCATAGCACCTGGGTGTTTACCAGGAATATTATTGAGGACACAGATCTGATTGATTTTACATCTTAAATTCCATCATAATTAACCCCAAAATGTCTGATTTGTATAGCACCATCAATCATTTTATATTTGGCAAGTGATTTGTTCCACTTACCCTGTCACATTACAAGGCATTTTTTAATTTTCACGCACCCTGGAGTCTTTTCTTCTTTGCTGATTTTTTTCACTCTGTACTGTCGGATCTCTCGCACCAATGTATAAAAAGCATCCTCCACTCTCTGCATTGTAAAACACAACTCCTTAAAAAAACCACTTCATTAATGGCTGAGACACGCTGGGACACCCGTGGAAGGTGGGGGGGGAAAATGCAACAAACTCACTGAAATGATGAGCTTTACTTGAGAGAAGTGTGTGGATCTTCATCTATGTATTTAAAATGCTGGGCTTGCTCATTTGCTGCTTGAGAAATGCTTTTGAATGCAAGCAGAGGACACACATTGATTGATTACCCATTATTGTGCATATCGATGCTTCAAGCTCCCCTTTTTTCCTGTGCACGGCAACACTTGGCCAAAAAAAGATTAAGACTTATTTTCTTCCATTGGATATCACACTGAAAATAATATTGCTTGTGTTATTGAATCATTTCCCACATTTCTGTGGGTATGGTTGTATTTAGGAGGCACAAAACCTTCTCAGATTGTTAACTGGGGGGTACTTACAAACACACACAGTTAACCACCTACTTGCACTTCTTAGCCAAGGTGAGAACTTATTATTGTTTGGGCAAAGAAAAGCAAGATTGTTTATGTTCTGATCTTTATAAAAGAAGGTGGATTTTCCTCACAAAAATCTGTGTAACAAACTAACAGAGTATAGAAAAAGTCTCTACAGGTAATTCCCCAAGAGGTTACAAAGAAATAAATCTTCTAACTAAGGAAGATTCTAACTAATTTTCAACTAAAAAGTACAAAGACTGAAGATGTCTTTAAGCAAATATGATATAAAGAGGTACAGCACCAACTTTAAGTTATAATATCTGTTATTTTAAACTGTGCATAAATTGAAAAATTTAGATGAATCTGTGAAGATGTTCTTGTTATAACAAGATGCAAAATCTTTTGCTGCAGCTTTTCAAGGGGTGAACAAGTGTCTCCTCTGCCTTACTATCCATCTCACTATTTGTCTCCCCAATCAGATCAACAAGGTTCTTAACTGAATACAAACTCATCATTTGAAAATAAAGCCAGAGCAGACTGATGATCGTGGAAAAGAGCACAACCATTTAAGCCCCCAAACTTTATTACTACCCAGTGTACAATGTGGGCTTTTATTTGGCAGATTCTCCTCAAATTCTCTAATTCATCTGTGTATTATACAGCTAATAACAAAAACCAGCTACCGTTTACTGCCACAGTCGCTGGGTCATTTTGCACAACCTGTGCCACAGGGTGTCTGTCACACTGAGGAGTCATTCTTAACACACTGCTGCTCATCTCAGGGTTCTTCTGAACTACAAATGCCAAGATTTAAATTAATTAGATTTATTTACTGGCTTGTATTTCTCTGTATATACATAAATGTGCCCTGGTAGGATGGGGAGAAGGATGGACGAGGCGACAAGTCTCACATTCCAGGTCTGAGAAATGTTTGCAAAATGTAAAGAAAGCCACTAAAAAAAAAAAAAATATGGCAAAACCCAAGTAAAGCTCATAGTTTCACGTCTTTCTGGACGGAATGGAAGTTTCTTCCTGAAGTGGAGACAGGAATCATTGATCAGCTGCTACGTGCCGAAGCACAGGCTGCACAAGAATCAACGTTTTTGCACATCTACCGTTTTGCAGTCGAAACGTGTAATTTGATTAGGGAGCTTTCACACAAATAATTAGGTAACAATTCTTCAGTCAACATTTATTGCCAACTTTCCCATCACCAATATGAGCTGTAATTTGCTTTAGCAATGCAGAGAGACGGAGAGACACAGAGTGAGAAAAGACACTGCCATTACTGCCACCACCGAGAACAGTCTTATGAAAAATCTGTACAGACACGGATTTGCTAATTCCATTAGCACAAGGTGACATTTTAAAGAGCCAGGTGCCAGCCTTGCAAACTTAGGTCATTTTAATACCAATTTCTTCTAAGATTCTTTAGTATTTTTTCCTTCAGTGACCAATGACCATGTATATAAAATATGATGAACCAGTTCTTTTAGCTGTCAGAAGTAGAAGGAAAAATACCCCTTGGCAGTTATTAAAAACTTAGAGCCCCAAGAACCCATGACCTTGAGGCAGCATTTTCAAGATGCTTCTGACTCCTGAATGACAGCCAAACACTCAATTTAAAATAGGACTATGTGCAAAGCAAGGCTGTTTCAAATACAGACCAAAGTACAAACAGGAATTTTCACATGTTCTGCTTCCTAAACACCACTTGAAAGGAACTACTAAAAGTTAACTTTGACACCTCAAAAGTATCCTGTGCCCACCTTTATACCCTTTATCACAGCTGGTCTTCTAAAAGAAACTGCTGGACAAATAAAATTAAAATTACCCATTCTGCATGTGTCTTTTTTGCTGCAGAACTTTATATTTACATGAGATAAATGACAACCTGGTTTCCTCAGCATCCTGGAGTCACTCCCAAGCTGGAGGCCAGAACGTGTGCCACCATTACCAAAACTTTTTCCTTCCCTGGGGCCTTGTTTCTGGGAAGGATTAAACTTTTTCAGGAATGCTGAACCTCACAACAGACAAGTGACATGAAAAAACTCAGCCCAGAGAGTGAAGTGTGACCGAGTTAAAACTGATTGAAAATGAAGTTTTAAGAGGAGACCTGTACACAGGATCTCGATTAAAAACGGTTTGGTTTGAAACATGTCATTAAACAGATTTGGCAAATCCCTACAAAATGGTTCAAGCAAACCAAGTCACCAGTTATCCCTGAATTTTAGCTTAGAGGTAGGAATGAATTTCTGCAAATGCTGCCCCTGTTACTTCATCAAACCAGACACAGGTTCACAACTTCCTTTCATCACAAGGTCGTGGCCTAACCCACTGTACATCAGACAGCTGAAATAACTCCAATTCTTTTTTCAACACCATCCTTGTGATTTGGGTCAACTTCTTCATTACACACTTCAAAAGTGTGTTTAAGTCCACATTCTCAAGCACAAGACAAAATGCTTTGGGAAACCCTTTACTGTGCTTACAGTAATGTCTTTTATCTGCTTTCCCTCTGAATTCAACACCAGCAGGAAAGCTGAAGTGTTCCAAGGGAAACAAAGTCTCACGGTCTTATGCCTTACAAAACCACCACTATTGCCATGTGTTTATATTCACAAACAGGACTGTCACTCTTTTTCATAAATTACATTATATTCAGTCCAGTCAGAGGTCTAACTAAAGAAATTAATAATCTATAGCCCTGTAGCCAAGCTGTAGTATCCACTAGGCCAATGTTTCTGGATGAACTCAGTAATTTATATGAAAATCCACACAGTTATTTGATTTAAAACACAAATCTTTTTGCAGCAAGTTAAAGTTTGCATCTTTATTGTCAGAACCAAAGAAAAACAAAACACACTAACTTTTAGAACAACTTATCTGTGCAATTCATTTCTGTGCTTTTCTCTTTCCTATTTCTGACCTTGCCTATGAATTTTTGAAAATCTTAAAAACTAGTTGGAGCTGAGCCCTCATGCAATGCCCTCAGATTTTTACTTATATTGAATTTTAGACAAAGACTGAACAAAACTATAGTTCATAGGCCACATGCAGCTCACACCATGGTTAGAATCCCCTAAATTTGCTTTGGAAGAGCATGTGTGTGTGTGTATATATACATATTTTATATATAACAGTGACTGAAAAGTTATATGTACATGCAGTGTATACACACCCACATATATATATCATTACATACACTAATATTTAGAGGATCTTGCTATAATTAAAGATCAGGTTGTTCCTCCAATTCCCTTTTGTCTTCTTAAAAATATTTTATTAACACAGCATGTTATGAAGCAGTTTCATAACACAACATATTGTGAAGAGCACTGGGGAAGAACCAGCAGCCAGTGGTGCCAACCTGCCCAAAAGAGTCTGCTGGGCATCTTTATTTTCAAATATCCATGAGATGCCTTTAGGGGCTCCTTATCTGCAGAGCTTTTTAAAAACCAAAAGCCAACAGTCAGATCCTTCCCACAGCATTTCAGTTGGCACCTCCAGAAATATAAAATCACAGATAAAAGCCAAATTACAGGATGACACTTCATGTCTGACTGATCTCTTGTCCTCTGAGACAAGTACAAACCTCTGTCAAGACCTCTTGGAAGTCTGAAACACTAAAAAGCACATGCTGCTTTATGTAAAAATCAGATTATGACACTGATAATGAATATTGCTTGCAGGAGTAAATGCAGGTGGGGTGGGGAGAAGGAAATCTTGAAAAATACACCATCCTATCAACATACTTTTAATGCCAAAAGAGTATTTCCCCAAAGCCTGATGCTCTGTAAAACAGGCAGAACAAAGTCTACAATGTTAGTTCAGAAATTCCATTATTTCAAGCCTCAAATGTAATATCAGAGTTATTTTTTTTACCCTTCCATCTTCATGCCAGAAGCTAATACAGGACCTTCCAAAGAATGACACTGTAATTATTTGGTCCACTTATATATCATTCTTCAGGATACTTCTGTGGCCTTATTTATTCTCAGCCAATAAGGTTCTGTACTTCTGCCTTGTATTTTTTTTATCCTACCTAACAGAGACTTCCCCTGTTGCCAAAAGTTAGTGTTCCTTTGTAAAGTTTTACTAATTAGCCCAGGTTTCAACTTGTAAAGACTTGGGTGGGTATAGCAAATTTGCAGTAATAAAATATTCATTTCTCAGGTCCAAAAATAACTTCAGATACTGTCTATGAGGACATTCTGCCAAGTGATGTAGCTGAATCTGTTTAGCAACTGCACTGAGATCCCACCTTTGTCCTCACAAACCCTGAAAACACTGAAAGGACCAGTTTATTGTACCAGTGGGGTACAATAAACCAATATGAGCTCTGAAGTCTTGGAAAAATATCAGTTTACACAAACAATTAATCCAGGAATTAAAAAAAAAAAAAAAAAAAAGCCTTATGGTCAATTGCTTAGCTACAAAAAGGTGTATCAAACATGTCCTGCTAATCATAGAATCATCATAATCAATGCCTCATGGAAAAACTCCTTTTGTTATTAATGAGAACACTTACACCAGAATAAACTAATCAGCTGTTTGTCTGTTTAATCCTCTTGCTGAGGGGAAAAAAAAGCACTTCACCTCTAAGAAGTGCTTTTACTCTGTTAAAACCTATCAGAACATTCAGAATGCTGCAACCACCTGAGAGAGGAGAGCAATAGCAGGTCAGGTCTGACTCCGAGCTTGAGCAGTTGAAGCCAATCACTCACCAATAAACAATTACCAGTTGACAGAAAGAAGAGACACCACAAGGATTTCCAATCTGGAGAAATATATCCATTGATATGACCCAGCAATTGCCAAAGAGAATTGCCTAGAGAATAATTAACACGATGGTAATTCAGGTGAGAGCTCTGCTTTTGCATCTGGCAAGTTTTGAGCTTTACCTGTCTTGTCTTTGCTGATGTTTCAATGAAAGGAATTCCATAACTTCTTGCTAAATCCTGAGCTTGTTTTGTGTCTACTGTTCTGGAAGGCAAATCACATTTGTTTCCTACTAGCACCATTGGGACATCTTCAGAGTCTTTAACTCTCTTGATTTGTTCCCTAAAAAGAAAGAAAAAAAAAAGATTGTATTTAACAGGTATTAGTATTAATGGTTTATAAAGCCAATTTTAAATTAGCCAATTAAAAAAAAATTGACAAATTCCATAATCATTTTTTATGCCCATTTATTACACATACAATTAAAGCCACTAAAAAATAAACTGACTGCTCAGGTCACTATCAAGTTTATCACTCTGCTAAAAAAGGGGAAAAAAAGAGGTTGACATTTTGCAAACTACTACAGATTCTGGGTGGGGTTTTTTCATTTTTATTTTATTAAGTTTTTAACAGCTAATTCCAGAACTGGCCTAATAAGTTCTGATATAAACCTTACTCCTTATCTCTCATACTCAGCACTCACAATACTCAATTTGTCTGCCAAGATAAAACACTATCAGAAGCTCTGTGCCCGTTGTCTTGATTTTGGTTTGGTTTTGGTAGGGGGGTGAGTTGTGATTAGTTTTTCTTCTTAATTAAAGACAGCCTAACAAAGTCTGCATTTAGACAGGTGTTTTTAAAGTTTGAGTCCACTGCTCCAACTCTCCACAAAGAGAGATTTGATAAGAGAGTTCTTTCAACCACTAGTTAAAGTAGCTTGACATACTACTTAGATGTAGTTGTCAAGAATCTCAAATAAAAATCATTCATTTCATTACTTTTGCCTTCCCATCTATCTTGCCTTTTTCCCTTCTTCCTCTACAACCAGAGGAAACCCATTTGTAATGTTATTATAAATGCCTAACTATGAATAGCTTAACATTCTGTGTTTGGGACCTGGATGCTGCTAAACTCAGTGATCTTTGCTGGGATTTGCATTGCCTTTTACCAGCATACCCCAGGAAAATTCAGGATAATAGTAAGCTACTAAGTTGTAAATGATCTGGGATGGCAATCACCAGATTGCTTCTGTCTCTGTGTCAGTGTAGCTGACAAAGAAAGTGTGAGTTGGTATTTTTCACTAATTATTTTAAAAAAGAGAAGATGAAGGAACCAATAACAGGTTGGGTTTTAGCTCATTCTGAAGCTCTGATTTTGTGTGTCTGCCCTTCTTAGGTGTCAGGGCTCCCACAGGTTTCTCCATCTAATAACATTCCCAGATATTTCCCCCTCCAGCCCAAAACAACAGGAGCAGTTGCCATTATTGTCTGCACAATTCCAATAGCTTCAGTTTTTCCATCTTAGCAAACAACTTCACCTCTGGAATGGGCAGACTTTTCCTTTATGTAAGTCTTCACTAGGAATACTGAAGTCACATTAGTTCATACCAGAAGAGCTTCCACTACTGTGCCTGCCTAAGTTGCAAACAAGGCAGATTTTCAGACTACCCAAAATTCCAGGTTAAAAAAAAAAAAACAGCACAAATAAGTTGCAATATTGCCAATTTGCAAGTTTCCCCTTAAATGCTATTTCATAAGAGATTATCTAGTGGAATAACAAGCACCATATCCACCTAATACAGGAGCTGGTCACTCATCTTTGCACATACACACCTATAATGGTGAATATCTTCAAAAGATTTTGTATTGTTTATAGCAAACACACACAGGAAGCCTTCCCCTGTTCTCATATATTGGTCCCTCATTGCACTGTATTCTTCTTGACCTGCTGTATCCAGAATATCCAAGAGACAGGTTTCTCCATCAATTACTACTTGCTTCCTATAGGAGTTATAAGGAAAGAAAAAAAAAAATACAACTTGGTTAAACACAAACAAATAAGATTTTGAACACCAGCAGCTCTGAAAATACTAACATTATTTACTAGTAATAAGAATTACTGAAAACACTTAAAAGTCAACTTTACAGATGGGTAAATAGGAAAAGTGTCCCATATTTAGGTGTATACAGAAATCCACAGGAGAAAAGAGCACTGCAAGGACATGTTTTTGTTGGTATCCCAAATCTTCTCCAAGCAACAGTGCACCTGTACACACACACAAAAAGGGAAGTGTTCTTATTTCTTATTCTGCGCAAAAAGAACAAATTGGATCCAGATCAAAAGCATCTCCTCTTTTGTCTCTGTTAACACAAGAATGGAAGATGTTTGTTATCCTGATCTTAAAAGGTTGGACTGTGTTTAAGCTCAACTTACCAATTCTTTTTTAAACTAAAATTTGACCTTCATTCTATAGGTGTTTACAAAATCATTGTGCCACAACAATGCAAATAATAATAAACCAGAAAGAATACACAGGACCAAGGCAACTCCAAAAATCTACACCACTCAAAAAAAGATGTGAAAAACAAAAACCCTTTAGAGATTGGGACAGAAAATCTGTTTTGTATTCCTAAGCAGGTGAATATAATGATATTTGTTATTAAGTTACCAAAGTTGAGTTGATATACTTGAAGTTCAAGCTTTTTAGCCAAGACAGAGTCACATAAAAGCCCCAATGGGTTGGTTCATAGAGATGTCAGAACAAATTATTTCAGTGCTATCAAATCAAAGCTTTCAGGTCACTGATTCAAGTGGCTAAATTCTGTGCAAAGTCCCAATGAGTGGATATTAATGGCTATTTACATCTCTTTTTGAGTGCTAGGCTTCAAGAGTACATAGTTTTAGTGATAAAGACATGCTACTCGCCCAGTAACTCCTATAACTGAAATAAAACCAGGGCAATAAGCTTTAGAAACATGTCACCAATCAGCCCCATGAATTATTTTTAATAAACCTGTAACAAACAACAGGTATGAACACAAAATCTTGGTATCAGTTTTCAGATTCCTTAGCTGGAGATGTGACACAACATTGCTGCTGTTCTTTTGAACACCACCCAGGAGTGAACCCAAGCTACTGGGGAGGGAAGTAAAGATTTCAAACTGCAATTCTAGCCAGTTTAAGATGAATTCAGAACTATCTTCCTTCCTTTGGACCTGTTTTAGGGCACAGCACAGCCACCCCTGGGCACTTTCTACCTATCTGTGTTTGTACAAAAGGCTCTCTCCTTCCCTGTTGCTCGTGCTGAGAAACGAGCAGGAGACAATGGTACAGAATCAGTTTCTTAAACTAAACAAACTCGGTAATCTCACATTTACCTTGAGCCTGGGTGACACTTAACTGTATCAGGTAAAACAATATTGACTGTTTACCTTAAAGGAAAAAAAGTCTACCTCCAACACGATTTTGGAACTATTTATTTTGCAGAAGCGCAAACTCAGTGTTTGAGTAAGAAGCAGGTAACTTGCTTTAGAAAGATATATAAGCCATGTTTAATTATATTGATACAGCTGAGACAAATGTACAAGCTCCAAGGTGTTTTAAAATAAGGTTAATATTCTATTTCACTCTTTAAAGGAAAAAAAAAACCAACATAAAAAACTGGATGAATCTTCATTCCAAGTCACTTATATTCAACAGCAGATCCCTCATGTCCCTGGATACCTTTATCACAGTTCCCAGTGAAGTCCTAGTAGAACTTCTATCATTGTACCAGACAGATTTACAAAGCCTTCATTTTCTCTTCTTGCCATTTGACTGCTGGTTTAACCATATGAAAAGCAGTTCTTGAAAAGCCTGTACCATTCCTTTCCATCTCAGCACTTCAAAGGGAGAGAAATTCCCTTCAACTGAGCTCTAAACAAAAGCCTTAAGTAATTTTCATCAAAGAAAATAATTTTTTAAGATAGAAAATCACTTTTAAGAACTGCTGGCTTTAGCATGTCTGCTATGTCAGCAGTAGCAGCAAAGATGCACAGGTACAAAGCACAGCACAGGTACAAAAATCACTATTTCAAGATGCCAAGCTGCTTTGCCACTTCTGGGGAGAAAACTTTGTCACTGCCTAGAAAGGGGATTTGAGGCAGAAGGAAAAGAGAGACGTGGGAGAGAAAATTCAAGCTTATTATTTCCTTCCAGACTACTGAGGTACTAAATATTTTGCTTTTTTGCTTTTTTCACCCCCTTCCCCTTGCAAAACATCAAACCTGAAACGGCATTAAGACCATTAAGTAAAAACAAAATGCAAACCAGAAGTTAATTCCTAAGTAGTACCAACTCCCAACTTGAGATTGCAATTTGACAAACCTGCCATATCTATGTGATTTTTTTAATATCATTGATCACTTAACCTGCTTTTACTGGCCCTACACAAGCCATAAAAACCAGCACAAATTATGGTAAAGGAGTAATAATTCCATCTCTTCACAAGCACTGGTAAGAAAACGCCATATGAAATTTCAGTTTAACTCTACATGTGGAATTTAGCTTAAAAAAACCCACTGATTAATAAATCCCATCTAAGCCAGTAACTATTATTTGGTGAAAAAAAATCTATGTTAAAATATCACAGCTACTCAGACTAAAGCTGCTGGTGGGAGTTTCACAAGTGCACAGGTCATTTAAGAACACGGACTTAAATATCAGTATTCCTAAATCAGCAGAGGGATTTTTGATAATCCAATTCTAAAACCCCCTGACAAGCAACTGGGAAAGCTCCCCTTGCTCTGGGACATTTAAAAGATAACAGATTTTTAGCCCTAAAACACGCTGAAGCTGTGAAAGGCATAAAAATAAAATGAATTCGAGTTGCATTATCACAAGATGTAACAAGTCTCGGCCGGTAGAGGGCACTGGCCCAACTGCTCTGTGTGGATTTCCAAGGGTTACTGCACACAGAATTTAAAATAAAACACTTAAAATCGCCTGGCTGTAAATCCCTGCTAGGAGACCTACTTCATGTAAGGTCTGAAACTGTGAAACACAGAGATTTTGAGTAACTGTAGCCACCCAAACACTCATTTTAATTCCTCCCCCTGCCCTGCCATCTGCTAAGCTGGGAAGGTAAGTAAATAAAATACTCAAGCAGGCCATGAAACTTGACATTTTCCAAGCAGGTTATTTGTTGAATCATCAGGTCTATTCTACCAAAAACAGCAGCATCAAGGACACTGTAAAGGCAACAAGTATCTTTTTCCTCTCTTCACAACACACGGAATACCAGGAGTATGGAGTTTGATTCTGTTAATCACAGGAAAGATTCAGAATTATTCAACAACTGTGTAGTGATGGAACAGATAACAAACACTACACTCTCTTCTCTGACTGCCCCAAAATAATTAGCTGGATGATCTGCAAGAGGAAACCAGTATTTTGCTGTATGGCAATGAAAGAAACACTACTAAGTGACAAACAGCAGTGACACCACTAAACCATCTGAACTGTTACTATTTACAAATCAAGGCAATTTTAGCCCTGTTTCCTCTTACTGCATAAAAACCACTCTACACCTATTGTTCTTTAACCAGCCCCTACCACCACAACTGCATTTGCAAAGGAAGCACCATCACACAGCCCTTCTCTGCTGAGTGGGATTCTGCCCAGGGATGGACTGAGGCATTTAAACCCTTTTTTTTTTTTATCAATCTGCCACTCCAAATCAGAGCCCACTCTTATTATTACTGAATTATTGCTTACCTGCACAATTACAGCACTGTGAGCACACAAAAGGTGATTTACCACATGAGTAGGAGGATAAGCCTCCATCCTCAAGGTCTCAGAATTCACAAGAGAAAACTAGTCACTAGTAGACAAGAACTTGTAAGGGTAGAATATTAATTCTGTTGCATGTGA
Organism: Pachyramphus minor; assembly: GCA_013397135.1. Classification (NCBI taxonomy): domain Eukaryota; kingdom Metazoa; phylum Chordata; class Aves; order Passeriformes; family Tyrannidae; genus Pachyramphus; species Pachyramphus minor. The sequence continues at coordinate 66,818 of VYXB01001874.1, read as the reverse complement.
CAAGTTGTAAATGCTGGTGTAAACCCCGTTAGGTTAATTAATAATCAATTAATTTAGTATTGATTCTGGACCACACCACAGGCATCATGCACACTACTGGATTTGTGGCTGCCCCATCCCTGGAAGTGTCCAAGGCCAGGTTGGATGGGGATCTGAGCAACCTGGGCTAGTGGAAGGTGTCCCTGCCCATGGCAGGGGGTTGGAACTGGATGATCTTTAATATCTTTTCCAATCCAGGCTATCCTATGATTCTCTGAATAAAGGAGGCAGTTCTGGAATTTTTAAGTCCATTCTACAAGGAACTGTATTTTCATTTTGTTATTTTACATTAAAATGCATTTGTTGTTCCTCAGAACACTCAGCCTGTTGATTAGCAAAATCCCCCAAGTGATTGAGGAATCCTGGCATTTAGGTTCCCGTGTTCCTGAATTGTTTACACAGTCACAACTTCCAAGACAGAACCTCCACAGCACTTTCTGTGGTGCCTAAACACACCTCTAACCTAAGAGAAACCCATGGAATTGTGACCAAGCACCAAAGACCGACATCCTCCAAAAGTTCCTTTCGCAGCAAAAAGTAAAATCCCCATTTTGCTTGTTCCTCTCAATAAATTTTGTGTTTTTTGGTTTTTAAGAGTGTTTTGGGCGGCTGTTGCCTTAAGATTTCATCCTTGGCAATGGTAACAGAGCTGCTCTCCTGGTGTAAGTCAAACACCTCTTCTCTCCACAGGTCTAGCCACAAAGCCTTCTGCAAGTATGATGTTATTTAGCCATGCAACAGAGAAACAAGAAGACACAAAGGCACATTTAAGGTAACCTCAAGCTGACACAACTCTTATTTGGGGCACTTTAACTCAGGCCTTCACTAAACACAAGCTTTCTACACCTCAGGGCGCTGGCTCCTTTCACTTGTGCCTACCTGAAAAATCACTACTTAGGCACTTTCCAAGTCTCCATTTTAAGCCCAGATTTAAACCCTTGTGATTCCTTCAAGTGAGTTTGGAAGTGCCTCACTGGATAAACAGATAAATGAAGTCACAGGCTGCAGAGCCTCAGTGCTGGGAACATAAAAATCCTGGGTAAATTATGGTGTCATTTCTCCCTTTAGAGAGTCTGAGGTTATTAAATGCAATGATCCACAGGAGATTTCAGACAACACCAGTATTTTTCTTATATTTAAAAGGCAGAGCTTGTTTGCTCATTAAAAAGCTTTAAAATCGCACAACTTTTAAAGCTTAAATACAATTTCAAACTCTGAGGTACTGTGCCATGTATTTCAAAGAATCCACTCCAGCAGCTATCTTAGAACTATTTTTCTAGATACAGAAGCAGGTACTGGTGTGTATTAGAAAGGAAAAAAATTAAGACAGGCTCCAGTTTTTGCTTCATGCAACATAACATTCCAGGACACGTTTCTCACTTTCTCACTGAGAAATGAGAAAGACTAGCACACACATTTCAGGACTACAGGGGTTTCCCTCTCATCAAAGAAAAAAAGTCACATTTAAGATGTTCCTCAAAGCCACAAAGAGTTTTGCCAAGAATTTTCAAATGAGTTTGCCCAACACCTTGTCACCGAGATCCTAAACACGTGTATCCAAACTGTCCAAGCAAACACGGCAATTAACACCACACTTTTAATGAATCCAAATTGTTAATTTTTTTTTTACTGCAGTTGTTGCTCCACAGCCAGAAGCAGCACAGCAATTCCCCCTCCAATGCTGGTGTGCTGCAGACCATTATCTTTGAGCTCTTTTGATTATAAAGCCTTGTTCTTGTGGTTAAAGTGTCCAAAAGCAAACAACCGCCATTATTAGTGATAATCCCTCTCCACAAAAAGTACGAAATGAAATTGTTTACCTCTATTGTGGGGTCGTACTCATCCACAAAGTGGTTCTGGATTAGCTGTATTGTCAGGGCGCTCTTCCCTACACCACCAGCTCCAACCACAACAAGTTTATATTCTGTCATTTTTTTAGCAGACCTGACGACAAAGAAACCAACATTAAAGCAGAGCCGGGCTCCCACTAACGAGGATGCTGCCGGTGCGTTCTCATCCAGCCTCGCGTTCCTCCCACTATTTACACCGGGAAGCAGCTCCCTCCCTGGAAGACAAGACAAAAAAACGGGGATGAGGGAATTCTCAGATGTTATATATACCGGGAGTGCAGCGCTGGCGCTTGGCTGGGAAGCAGCGATTACAAAGGGATTAAAACCCCCACACATCAAATAAGTAAAAAACACACTAAAGAAACCAAATAAATAAATAAATAAAATAAATAATAAATAAAACCAACCAGCAATTGAGTAAAAAACCGCACCAAATGAATAAAAAATTACACTAAATAAGTAAAAAAAATATATACTAAATAAGTAAAAAATACACTAAATTCTGGGAAATACGTGGAGGAGTATCCCGTGCTGGGGATAAACTGGCGCAAGGATCTGGTTCCCCCCGGTGGCTCCGGGAGCCCGCCCGGGTTTTTAAGGAGCGTCCCGGAGCCCCTCGGGATGAGCCTCCCAGCCGGGAATGCGCCTCCTGTGCCGGGATAAGGGGCAGGAAGAGCGGGGCTCGATCCTGACGGCTCCCCCCGCACACTTCAGGGCGGTGTTCCCTTGTAATTCCTAATTCCCGGGCTCGCCCAGCAGCGGGACCCCCGCGGCGCCCCCCGCCCGAACTTTCCGGCTTGGAGAATTTGGGATAAAGGGAGGGGGAAATACATATCTATATATCTATATATAGATATCTATATAAATATAGGAGGTATAAGGGCGGGGGGAGGGTTGGCTCGCCGTGGCCACCGGGTCCCGCAGGGCGTTGGCCACCTGTCCCCTCCCGCCGGGAAGCACCGGGAATGCGGCTCCAGGGGATGCCGGCCAAGGAGGGTGTGGGGGGGAGCGGGGCACGGCGAGGAAGAGGGACGGGAGGAGGAAGGGAAGGGGGGGGATAGGAGGGGGCTGCGCTTCCTCGGAGGGGAGAGCGGGGAAGGAAAGACGGAAGGGAGAGGGTCTCCGCGGCTCGGCGCGGCGGGGGTAAGGCGGTACCTGTGTGGCGGTGCCGCGGGAGCTGCCGGAGCCCGCCGTGCCCGCCCGGCGCCCCTTCTCCCGCTGTCCCTTCCCGCTCCGCGCCCCTTCCCGTCCCTTCCCGTCCCGGTGCGAAATGGCGGGGGACGGGCAGGGCTGGGCGGTGCTGCCCGCCTAGCCGAGCGCCGAGCGACCGATGGGCGCCCGCGATCGATGCGCTCCGCTCTTCCCCGCCCCTGGCGGCGGCGGCGGTGCCTCCCTCGCCGCTTGCGGAGGGAGAGACTGCGGGTTCGAGACCGCCCCCGGGACATTCCCGTGTCCAGTGTGTGATCCTCGGGATGAGACATACACGAGATCCCGGAGCGGCTGAGCAGATGATGAAGGCACTGGAAAGGCTGAGGGAGCTGTTCAGCTGTTCAGCTGTTCAGCCTCAAGAAGAGACACAGAGACAGGACCTGATCCATGTGCATCAGTGTCTGCAGGGAGGGGGCAGAGGATGGACCAGGCTCTGCTCGGGGGTGCCCAGCAATGGGACAAGAGGAACAGGGAGGAACTGATGCCCAGGAAGTTCCAGCTGGACATGAGGAAGAACTTCTGACCTAGCACTGGAACAGACTACCCAGAGAGGGTGTGGAGTCTCCCTGACGGGAGATATTCCAGAGCCTTCTGGACACAACCCTGTGCTATTTGCTCAAGGATGGCCCTGCTGGAGCAGGGAGGTGGGACCAGATGAGACCCACTGTGGTCGCTTCCAACGTGCCTCATCCTGTGATTCCATGGGGTGGGATTCCTCAGTCCCTTCCATCCTGTGATTCCATGCGGTGGGATTCCTCAGTCCCTTCCATCCTGTGATTCCGTGGGGCGGGAGGACACAGGTTCAGGCCCAGGGAAGGGCTCGGAGGCACGGTGAGGGAAGGATCCGTCCTGGAAGTGCTGCTCGAGGGCAATGAAGGAAAATAAGGACAATTCCAGCGTTTCTTGCCATTTCCCCCTTCCCTCACTGCTGGTGGGAACCCAGAGGGAAAGAGGCGTAAAAGCCGCTATAGGACTCAGGATCGGCTCATCCTGAGGGGACGTGTGAGCTGCCCGGCCGGGGCAGGTCTGAGGCTGCACCTGGACACATGTAAAAAGCAATTTTATCTGTAGCTGGTCACGAAAATGTCAGCAGAGGCCTTGTGGAACTGCCGTGAAACTTAAAAACTCAATAAAGTTGCTCAGCTTTCAAAATAAATGGGACATTTCATTGTTAGCTCTGAATAGGAGTTAATAAACATGCAGGGGTGGGGGCAGAGGGGGTTGGAAGTTAACAGTCACATAGTGAACTGTGTCTTCTTACTAAAAGGCCAAAACCACAATCCCAATTAACTGGAATATGGAACCACACAGTGGTTTGGGTTGGAAAGGACTTTAAAGTCACCCAGTTCCACTTCCCTGTCATGGATTGGGACACATTCCTCAGAGCCCTGTCCAACCTGGCCTTGGACACTTCCAGAGATGGACCAGCCACAGCTTTTCTCAGCAACCCGTACCAAGAACTCTTTAAGGGCCAGTTAGGGTGGTCTAATATGCATATAAATAAATGTATATAAAAACATACCTGTGTTGCATCCTGAGCACTAAGATTTTTTTTAAAACACGTCGCCAGGTCTCAGACAAAGGTAGCAAACCTTACTCCTCACAAAGCTAACTGGTGACTCCCAAGATGCCAGCTGCCTTACGCGAGGCATTAATTTGGCCACTTTCTCCTTCCCCCTTTAAATTTGGCATTTAAAGATAAATACACTAGACAAATTCCAAGATAAATACGTTGTGTCTATGCATCTGGCATGTGAGAGTTGCAACAGCATGTGACAACTTCCAGCTTCTTTCCCTCTCGGCATGTGTCTGAGGGGATCTGCTTTTGGGGCACAGCCAGCAGAGCATCACAGGCATCCACCCTCTGGGATTTAGGAAGCGTGTGCCTGGGATTAATTCATGTTCACAAGCCAAAGCCCCTGTGGTGGTGTTCTGCATTACTCCCCAGTGACAAGGTGTTAAGAGTTGGATGGAAAACAAGCACATCTTTGAGGTGTTGTGCGGAAAATGGTGTCACTTCAGGCAGAGACTGCAAAGGATCAGACGAGCTTTTTCTTGTGTTCTTGAAACGAGCCTTTTTTGTCACTGAAAACAGTGACAGAAGTCCTGTGGATTCCTCTGGGAGCCGCTGTAAGGATATTCTTATATACTGGGAGTGGATATATTGTCATGAACCGCCAAGGAAATTAAACTGGGAAAAATAGAATGACAGAATGGTTTGCTTTGGAAGGGACCTTAATGATCATCCCAGTTCAACACCACTTCCATTAGAAAAGGTTGCTCAGAGCCCCATCCAACCTGGCCTTGAACACTTCCAGGGATGGGAAACTCTTTATGATCCCCATTTCACCTCTACCAGGGATTCAGGCGTTGGTAACCTGGTAATTTTTTTTGTTACAGGTTATTAGGTTGTTTCCCAACAACCTCAATAAAAAAAACCTCAATAAAAAAATCCATGTGACAGAGTAACACAAAACCATCTTGCAAATCAGAGTTATTAGATAAGCTGCCTCACATGAGCAGATGTACAAACCACAAGTCAGACTTGCTTTCAAAGAGCAAGTAGCCCGGTGGTAAAACCACAAGCCTGGGATGTGGGAAACCCTGAACCCACACAGGCACAGCTGGGATCAGAAGAGTATTCGCAGAGGAGCTGCTGTTGGCAGAACCTTCTCCATGAAAATTTCAGGTCCCAGTGACAGCTTGGACCATTGTATCTCCACACGACCTCAATGAAATCCACAACCAATCCTTTTGCATATTGTGTGGAGGGAAAATTAATTGTTGGGATTTCCAAAAAATCAGAATGCGAAGCATGACTTTTTTTTAAAAGAAAAAAAATATTTTTTCCCACATATTTGTTTCTAAGTATCTATTGTGAAACGGCTCTTTGCTTTAATTAAATTTCATTCAGAAATATCTTCTCGTGACCACGTGTGAAGTGGTTCGAAAACAAGATCAAATAAATGAGCTGATCAAAAACATTAAGTGCCAGCCCAGCCCACACACTGCATTGATGTGAAAGCTGATGAAAGTCATCAAGTCATGCAAAACCTGTAAGAATCATGGAAATTTTGTTCTGGGAGTTACTCACTTCATTTTATTGATTGTTGCTTCAGTATAATTTGCACAGAGAATTCATGTTCAACATGTGCAGAGACCATGCACATCCTCAAATTCCAGAACACTTCAGTGTTCTATAGCTAAATACTTTTGTTAAGTTAAAGCCTATTTGTCACTTCAAAGGCTTCTTCATACTGGCATTAAAATATTCCAGGGTCAGTCCTCTGGATCCTCCATGGATATGGATCGTTGAGGGCAAATCACCAGTCAGAGGTCCTTAATCCAACAAGATGCCTCCCTTATGATATCAAGCCAAGTATAATCCCATCAGCCACATTTACACTACTCAGATTTGCCCATTCTTAAACATTATACAATAAATTCAGTGACAATTTCACTTTGAGAATATATGAGCTTTCACCACCCATCTTGTGGTGGGGGGAGCAGGGAGGAAATATAAAATTCAGCTCCAGCCTCAGGATAAATAGTAAGTTTTCCCTGTTAACAGAAAGTATCAGACAAGCTGGGACAAGAGTTAATTTTCCTGTGGCTTCTCCTGGCATTGGACTCTATGCAAAGCAGATGTAAAGCTGATGCACTGCTAGTACAGGAAGGTAAGGGGGTTTGTGCAGCTTCAGGTTTGCCTGCTGTGAATTAGGAATATTAGTAAAGGGAATCTTTCTGTCACACACAGAGATAGGCCAAGGGACACAGAGCAGTAGGGCCAGTAGTGGTGGCAGACAGGCACCAGTGTGGATCCAGTCCTGGCCACACACTGATACCTCAGTGGGTTTAGCCAGAGGTCATTTGGGATGTAGCAACCTTCAGGTTTTACCTTTGCCTCTTCTCCTTCCAGTAAAATTAAGACTTATAAGGATGTCCTGCCAACTTTTTTTATGCCACCTTATTGCTAAGATCACCTACAGAAGGTTTTTCATTTTAAGTCCTATCTAGAGCAGTACAAATGTGGTTACAAATTTTTGTCTGCTGACACAGCAGGGTACAATTATGTTCCCCAAAACTTTTAGCTCACTAAATCTACTCCAAACAGCATCTCCAAGACAATTACAGGACAGCACAAGGTGAACTTAACTACATAAATGTTTGCATCCATAGATAAATATCTATATATGTAATTTTGAATATGCAAGTTTATATTATTATATTATATTATATTATATTATATTATATTATAATAGGTCTCATGGGGTGGCAAATTTTTGTACCTATCCCATAGTGGTGTGGAGCTCCAGTAATGTTACACGTATGGATTGAAGTTTAACATGGCTCAACTCACACAGAATATGAGCTCAACACTGAATTTGCCCTATCACTGCAGATCTGTTTGATGGAACCCAAAAAAATCCACAAACCTAAACCAAAAATTACATTTCAAATGCTCAGCTACATAAAGCACAAGTCTAAGTCTTGCTTCTTTGTCTTCAGTGGCAACCTGGGTGTTCACTACCCCCTTTAAGCACAATAATATCACAAGATCCTGCAAACATTCCCTTTTTTTTTTAATATGTAGACACCAAAGGAACATGGTTCATGTATTTTTCTCCAATAACAACATTAAATTTGGCTTGAAAGTAACATGTTAACATACACCACATTTTTGGTATTTGTAAATTTGGTTTAATTCAGATGTCTCTGACTTTTTGAATATAGTTCTCTACTAAAAATGGGGTGGGGAGAGAGGAACAGTTCAACTGTGAACCATTCTTTAGAAAACTGGATGCTTTTGCCATCCCACTAATGTCATCTGGCATTAATTAACAAAGCATCTCTCTAATTACATTGTCAGCATACAGCCACTAAATTAAAATACAAAGAGAATTGTTAAAATTTCCCAGTTTAACTTCGTTGTTTCTTTTAAGGCATAATTTTCCAAGTTCTGTGTATGTAGGAAATCATCCAAAGCCCACTGAAGTTAATGTGCTTCATTCCAACCAGGCCCAGAAATGTTTGGAAAAACGAGTGGGGGTGTCCAAATTGCCTCTGTGCCCCAAGTGATTTGATGCCTCATTTCTAGTATTGCTACCAGCAGCTCAGCACCCAAAACTGAGCGTGCAACCCTGGAGATCTCGTGGAGGTCTGTCAGGTGAATCCTGTGAAATCTGCTCCTGGGAATGGCAGTTCTGCCACTTGTTTAAGCCTGGCTTTACACATCAGCACTGCCTACCCTCCAGCATCACTGCCCTCCACACATAGCCCTCAAAATGATTAAGATCTACCTGATTTCTAGCTCAGCAAGAAAGTTCAGTAAAACCACACATATCCCTGAGATGATCAGAAACATGTGGAAAAATGGTGCATAAAGAGAAGAAAAAAAAAAAAGAAATATTTTCTTTCCAGGACAGCTAATCTTTTGCTGCTGACTTTAGATTTCAGGGGGAAAAAAAAAAAAAAAAGAAGATGCTGTCAGCACTTTGGAAACAACGTTCCTTTTTCTACCTCAACAGCCCTTTGCCTATTTTGCCTAGACCTGTTAAGCTGAGCATGTTGCTACAGCTCAGGACAAGGACGAAGAGATAATATTTGTCAAGGAAATAAAAGCATTCCAGCAGCAGTAGCAGTTCCCATTTGTCTTGGACAGGATGTATTTCCCCAGCTCCCCTGGGAAACTGGAAGCAGGATCCTGGGGTAGCCCTTCTCACAAAGTGCTGTGCTCAGGCATCAGCTTTTTGGGGAATGTGAACCACCCTGGGAGACTCAGCCACGGGAGATGCTGGACAGCTTGCAGATTTAGGGAAGGCTGGAAGGCCCTGATATCAGTGATGATGCACAGACCCCTCAGAGCTTGGAGCCTGAAAAGCCAAGGCACCCAGGCTTCCAGCTCAGGTTTGGAGTAAAGGACAGGCAAAACAAGTAGTTTAAATTGAAATCACCAGTTTCACACAGAAAACTCTGGTTGGCAAATACCTGTTTCACAAGGCTGCATTAATTCCTACGGGGAAGTCCTGAATGCAGATGGCAAGAAGCATGCTGGCCTCATCTTATTTCCATGGAAAATAGGGTGCTCGCCCCTTCTGTGAAGAAGTACACATCTCCTGTTGCAGTACCCCCATGACCTGCCCATGATTTTCATCCACTGCTGTCTCAAAGACTGAAATATGGCCAATGGAATGGTCTTTTGGCCCATCCCTGCAGAACTGGACTTACATGTGCCCTGTGACTTCTTCAGTCATGCACACCAGTGTCAGAATCTGCGTGGGCAAGGAACATTTCCAAGGCTGCTAAATGGGATGGGTGAGGCTTTACACAGGGAAAGGGGCAAGCACGTGCCCACATTCCCAGTCACAGGGCACTTAAAACACTGCTGGTCTCTGAGCAGATTATTCTGTGGACAGAAAACCAAGCTTGAAGTTTTGGAACTGAAATGATACAGTGGCCCGAGGCAGAGACGGCCCCGCCACCCCTGTGGTGGGAGACAAGGATGTGTAACTGGGACAAAGCCTCTGGTGAGCTGAACTGTCCCTTCCTATTGCTGCCCAGGCAGCAGGAAGACCAGAACAGTGATTTCCACTGCTGGGAATGGCCAGATGACCAGATTAGTCATCTGCATCCCATAAAATCAAGCTCTTCCTGGGCACAGCAGCTTCCACACGCTGTCAGAGGCATGGGCAAAAAAGACAGTGGTCCTGCCTCTTCCCTTACCGTCCTGCTCTGCTGCCCTCCCTCCACATCTAGAGCCAGCCTAAATAAATTATGTGTGTTAATAGATGTATTTTATAGTAACCTACAAAGCAAGTCTTTGATGTTAGTTTAGGCCTTCGGTTGTTACTACGATACGAGCGATAATAACTAAATAAACACAGGAAGAAGCGCTGCGTGTCTGCTGCAGCAGCAGCAGTTTGGGTACCTGCTTCCTCACACACACACACCCCCTCCAGGGCTAGGATTTCATCTTAAGAAAAGGTTACTCTACTCAAGATCAAGAAAAAATTCAGTTTTCATCCCATTTCATTTCTGGAGATCCCACTGTACCTTCAGCAGCTTAAACACACCAAATTATCTGGGAATGGCTGTGTTCACTCCAGACTTGAATTAGAAAAAATTATAGCAAAATGTGTCTAATGGGGGTTAGTGAGTCCAACAGCAGTGTACAGCCCTAGGGAATGGATCCAGAAGCACTGCAAGAACCACCACAGGATCTTAAAATCATAGAATGACTTGGGTTGGGAGGGGCCTTAAAAAAATCATCCAGTTCCAACCGCTGTGCCATGGGCAGGGACACCTTCCACTAGAACAGGTTTCTCAGAACTCCATCCAACCTGTCCTTGGACACTTCCATGGATGGGGAATGTGAACACAGCAGGAAGTATTGCTGAGGTGCAACACATACATGCAGAGATGGTTCTAAAAATTAAAAAAAAAACCCTTCTGTTTATTCACAATGTTGGGATTTTTAGGACTTCTTGCTCTTGCAGGGGCAGCTGAACAGATCCTGACACAGAGAACCAAGGAAGGAAATGTACGTGTTTATTTTGGAGTGTTGGGACCATTGGATAGAAAGCCTATAGGAAAATGGAAAACATGCAGCAGTAATTTATTTCTAAAGGGAAGGGGGAGAAAAGTCAAGGAAATTCCCTCACAGCCTGCCGTCCGCCAGGCTTTCAGCTGCTGTGAATCTGGGGCTAGGTTAAAATTATTGGAACCAGCTCGTGCCCTGTACCAACAGGGTATGAAAGCAATACAGCAATGCTGATTCATGCTAACAGGTGATTTGGGGCCCTAAGAAGAGTTGGCATTACCAGACTCCTGCATTAGGATAAAGCCAGGGCTGATCCTACGATCAGATCCATCTCTCATCCACAGCATGTCCCTGTCCCTTGTTATATGTCAATAAACATCAGCCCCTTTCTCTCTTTCCACCACCCTAAGCCCTTCCCTGACCACATTAAAATAGAATTTGAGCTTCCCAACAATGATTCTCGTTCGCTTGCCCTTCAGTCCCGACTTCTAACAGCTCTGCAGACCGAGAGCATGCTCTCTGTGACCTCCTCAATACATCTGTGTTATCAGCTATTACATTTTTTTATTACACATCATTGAATTTGATGCATCAAGGCTCCCACACAGCTTGCCCCTGCTCTCTAGGAATTTCGCAGATAAATCACTGGCATGAGCTGCAAACTGTCAAAGAGTTGCTGACATGCTCTGCAGCAGAACGGCACTGGGATAACCTTTTGCACTAGAATGCTATTTTTGAGGGCTTTTAATAAAGAGCGCTATTGTATTTGGAAATGGTACGGCTGTGGGGAAAGGAATTAATGGTTTGCACATGATACATCACACCCATGATAAAATTCTTCATCGAAAAGTTTAAAATCCCAAGCAGTAACCACACAGAAGCGTTAGGGGTACCCTGTGGGTTTAAGCTCTCGCCTTTGTCTGAGCGCTCAGACCTTTCTGAGCAGCCTTTGTGAAGCGCAGCGCAGATATAAAAGCCAGGCTTAACGATCCGGCCGCTTTTCCACACCGCGGGGTCAGAGCCTTGGGCAAAGGCTTCCCCCGTTCAAAGGCAGGGGTGGAGGAGGGAAAGGGGCGCTGGATGTGTCTAAACCAGCTGCCTCTCGGTTTCGTGAACGCCCTGAAGAGAAAGGACACCAAAGCATCTGTTCCCTGGGACAAGGCTGGGGTGTTTCTGCAAAGGGGAATTGGCTGTGTGCTGTTTTTAACCACCCTTGTGGCAATCAGCAAGTGTCTGTGTGTTCTTTAAATAGACACATTACCCTGAGGAAATACCCAAGTCAGCACCTCTGTATCCTGCTCTGAGAGAGGAAACCTGACCCACAAGGCACCAAAATTTGCTGCCTCTTGGCTAAAGAGCAGAAATATCCCAGCTAAGGCCTGACTGCTGCTTGCTTTTCTTGGAGACTTCCATCAGGCTTGCTCCAGCTCTCACAGATGGCAGTTTTACTCTGGGATCACTCCAGTTACTCAGATTTGCTCCAAAATTACACTAGTGGCAACGAGAAAAGAACCAAGCCTTGAGGAGCTGCTTCCTAGGTAAAGCAAGAAGGATTATGATCAAGTAATTGATCAGTTTATAGACTCCTCATCTGTTCTCACTAATTGTTGTTAAATATGGAAATACGTGTTTCCAAATATTTGTCCCAGGAAATTGCCACTCTTCTCTCTCATACTCAAGTCTCACCGTATGAATAATTTGAAACTAGACAAGACAAACCACCTGAGAGTGAGTTAAGCAAAACAGCAAAATGAGGATACAGTTGCAGTTGATCAGAAGAACAGACAAGATAATTTTCCTCTTTCCTCTATGCCTACAGAGGAAAGTAGTCTGTATTACTCAGTTTTTTAAACTGACATGATGCTTCAAATAAAGAAGACTGAGATGGGATCTTATCAGTACGTATAAATATCTCCAAAGGGGTGCCAAGAGGGTGGTGCCAGGTTTTTTTCAGTGGTGCCCTGTGACAGGACAAGGAGCAATGGCCACAAACTAAAATACAAGGATTTTCACCTCCCCACGAGGAAGAACTTCTTTACACCGAGGGTGGCAGAGCCCTGGAACAGCTGCCCAGGGAGAGTGTGGAGTTTCCCTCTCTGGAGACATTCCAAACCCACCTGGACATGTTCCTGTGTCACCCTCTCCAGGTGACCCTGCCTTGGTAGCAGGGGGGTGTTGGACTTGAGGATATCCAGAGGTCCCTTCCAACCCTAACAATTCTGTGATTCTGTGAAACACAAGGAATTACTGAATTCTGAGGAATTCCTCTGATATTGCTATCAAGCATCCCTGCTGGTATTTGCCTCAGAGACAAGATCTTAACTTCAGTGGCAGACCAGGGCTTCTGACTCACAGGGCTCCCACAGAGAACAGGAGTTACAGCCAGTTATGGAGACAAGAGCATGTGCCAGGGACAGGAGCAGTGTTTGAGGAGCAAATACTGTCGAGTTTTACGGATGACAGAGCCAAGGAATTAATGAAGGCCTCAAATGTTTTCTTTTTACTATTGGAACCACCTCACTCTTGACTGGGATGAGCTACATATTGTAGGCACTGTGTAAGTGTTTGTTCACATACACAGGAAGAATTCAGGGAGAGTTTCTTCATGGAAAAGGGCTGTCAGGCATTGGGATGGGCTGCCCAGGGAGGTGGTGGAGTCCCCATCCCTGGAGATGTTGGAGGAGCAGGACTCAGTGCCATGGTTTAGTTGACAAGGTGATGATCAGCCAAAGGCTGGACTCCATGATCTTGGAGGTCTTTTCCCACCTTTATAATTCTGTGATTCTGTGAAACACCAGGAGTGACACTTGCTGACTTTTGAGGAATTCCCCTAAGTTTCCTACCAAGCAGCACTGCTGGTAAAGCTCAGAAATCTGCCTGGGACCCAGCAAAGGAAGATGAGAGCGGGCTGCAAGACGTCATCGTACAAATGGTGTAGTTCACCAAAAATAAGACCCTGAAGAGTCACCCCTGTCCTCACCCTACAATTACAGGGAGGGAATGACCATGGAACACAGCTTTTAGGACATCATGGAATATATTTGACCTCCAGGCAGTTCTCAGAGCACCTTGTCATACGTAATTAGTGAGGATGCTGGTGTTTATTTAGGGCTTGTGGAAGTGAAAAATAGAACAAAGAGATTGGGGGTGGGGGGAAGGAGCAGAATCAAGACAGTAAGATAATTTCTCTTCTGTCTACCCTTTTTCTCTCAGGTTTTCTATCACAGAAACAAATCACACCCCACCCCTATCCAGTTAGTTCACTTAACTCACTCTTTCTTGCCAGCACACTCTATGCAAGATTACTTTCCTACATTCCCTTTTGCTTGCTGTCCTTCTGTTTCATTCTTGCTGTATCATCTTAAAGCTGGAAGATCTTACGATTTTTCGAACTGGTTTTGAGAGCTTGAAGTCAGACTGACAGAAGGTAGCAGGGAATGAGCTTACCTTGCTATTTTCCTCAATAGCTCTTTTTGAGATGAAAATTCCTCCTTGGCACATACAGTCCTAAATGAAAGAGCAATTTCTGACTTGCTTGCCTTTTGATTTTTTTTCTTTAGTCTGCACATGTCTCACAGATATTTCTCCAGCCTCTGCTCCTTATGGGGCAGTCTCATCTTACATCACTCTTATATTTTTATCAAAGCTTTCCTTTTAACAGAGAGATGCTCCAGAGAAAAAGTTCAAATCTAAGTTTCCTGGAGCTTTGTCAGAGAAGTCACCCTGGAATTCCAATCTTTCATGATGCTCAAATCAATCTTTTGAGATTTTTTTTTTTTAATTTGGAGGAAAGCTTGATTGTCAAAAATTAAAGTTGCTTTTTTGAAAATATAATTTTATATCAGCACCTGAACTTTTTAGCTTATGCCCATCCATGCCTTTAAATGTTCATCAGTAAGATACTTATGTAAGGCAGAAAAAGAATTAGCATCATCTGACATTACATTTTGTGTAATATACATTGAGGTTTTGTGTATATACATGACCAAACAGTAAAATTAGAGTGCAGTACAGAAACCTGATTCAGCTGACTTTCTTTAAGCCTGCTCTGCAGCTCCTTTGTTTCGAGGCAAAACAAGATAAAGGCTGGTACGTGAGTAATAAACTTATATCACAAACATTAATATACGGTAATCAGATAATAAAATCTAATTCAAAAGGCCTATTGTGCAAGACACTGTGCAAAGACAAACACAGTTCCTGCCTGACAACTCCGTAACGGCGAAAGGGAGAATGAATCAATTTTAACACAAGGAGATCTTAATATGAAGCATAGTAAAGTCAGAGCTGGTCCTTCCACTGACTTCCTGTGATTTCAGATCCTGTGTGTCCATATGCACACATATGTTCTTCCTGTGTTTGCAGATCTACACATTTCACTTAGATGCAGGTCTCGGAGTGACACTGTATGTGCACAGCAGTGGATGTGGTCATAGAATCACAGAATGGCCTGGGTTGGAAGGGACCTTAAAGATCATCTCATTCCACCCCCCTGCCATGGGCAGGGACACCTTCCACTAGCCCAGGTTGCTCAGAGCCCCATCCAACCTGGCCTTGGACACTTCCAGGGATGGGGCAGCCACAGCTTCTCTGGGCAACCTGTGCCAGGGCCTCCCCACCCTCACAGGGAAGAATGTCTTCCTAATATCCATTCTAAACCTGCTCTCTGTCAGTGTGAAGCCATTCCCCCTTGCCTTGTCACTCCAGGCCCTTGGAAATAGTCTC
>VYXB01001874.1:27581-51430 GCA_013397135.1 Pachyramphus minor | reverse complement strand
CCCTGCTGCCTGCACTGCTCTGGGTGCAGCCCAGGGCACGGGGGGGTTTCTGGGCTGGGTCATGTCCAGCCTCTCACCTACCAGCACCCCAAAGTCCTTCTCCCCAGGGCTGCTCCATCTGTTCATCCCCGGCCCGGACCGATCCTGGGGGTTGTCCCGACCCAGGTGCAGCACCAGCACTTGGTCTTGTTAAACCTCATCAGATTCCCAGGAACCACTTCTCAAGATTGTCCAGGTCCCTCTGGACGGCCGTGTCCCTCAGGTGTGGTAACAGCACCCATCACCTGGTGCCATCTGCAAAGTTGCTGAGGGTGCACTTGATCCCTGATCGAACCGAAAAAAGCATCCACTCTTCTCTTGGCAACAAAATCAACGCCTGCTGTGTTTAATTGCTGCCACTCTGCTGAAATGGGTTTGTGCCACAACAGTTGTACTGTGACAGAAGCAGGGAGTGCGGAAAGATTTGTTGAACAGAAGCAGAGGATTAGATTGCAGAAATAAGGTATTTTTGTTGAGAATTAAGAGCATGTATTTTCATGCAAACAAGCTGCTCTACGAGGAGGAGAAGGAATTTTACCATCTGAATTTTCTGGGGTTTGGTGTAAGCTGAGGTACTCAAATCCTGCACTGAAGGCATGAGCTACAAAGGTTAAACCTAGCAAAACAGAGCAATGTGGGGGCAGGGTAAGAATGTATCTTTTCTTTAGCAGCGTTTCAAGAACTAGTTCTCGGAAATTTTTGAAATATTTCATGTGGCATTTAGTGAAGCCACATCAAGACTCCCTCCTCAGCCCTTAAGAGATGCTATTGTCCTTTTCAAACATGCTTTTTTCAGAGCATACTCCTTCGCTGCTAAACTCGTGATAAAAGCAAGCAGGAAAGACAGAGAAAATTTTGGATACACATTAAACATTCCATTTCTGTGGCAAGGAAGCAGCTCACACACTCAAGGAAAGAAGGGAGAGTTATCAAGTCTAAGGCAAGGAGGACAATTTTCAAATTATGCTGAAGGAAGCTGGGTGCCCTCCCTCACACTCAAAGACTGACCAAACCCAGCGTGAAGGGCTTGTGTCCATGTGAACTTCCAGACACAGAGTTTTATGCTTAGATTTAGATTTCATTTGTGAACCCTTACTCCCTAACTTCCCTCTGGCCTGTCATGGAGGAGGCTGGTTCCTACATAAAAACCTTTTCCCTAAATCCTACTTCCTTGCCTACTCCTGGCTTTCTGTAGCCTGGCAGGAGTGATGTTAGTCTCAAAATCCAACCCAAACTTCATCAGAGAAATGTACTCTGCCTACCCAGCTCTCCTACTGAGTTTCAGTGGGAAAAATCCATGCTGCAGGTACTATATTGCTGTGTTTTACCAAGTTTGTACAACGTGAATGTAAAATTGCTCAGTGCATAGGGCACATCAACAGCTCTGAAACCTTTTTGTGTGAGGGGATTTCTATAAATTATGTTGAAACCCATTTTTTTTTCATTTGAAGGTGTTTCTCCTGGTGGTTTATTGTCTCAGGCTACTGTAAACAGTTATGCCACTGTTGTAGATTTACAAATCAGGCTATGAATACATAATAAACTGTTTATACTTTCAAATTTCGAACTCTACTGGCACCGAGAATGTATAACTTAGAGGTTGAATCCAGGAACACTATAAAGGAAGGATGCACATGGCTAAGCCTTGGGTTTATAACATCTTGCTTGCAGTTATTTCCTTTCGCATCTAATGGGAGACGAGGGAAGATCCATGTTTCAGTTTATCTGAACCACCAAAGTTTACAGAGGAGGAAAAGAGTGGGTGGGAGAGGAGGAAATGGGAGGGGAGGCTGGGGAAAAAACCCATTTCAGCTGTTGTCCATCTATATTCTAAAGACAGAACCCTCTGATCTACTGATATGTAATTCATACCAGCAGTTTGATACCTTGAAAATATTTTGCACGGACCTGATGATGTTATGGATAGTTTTCCTCCACCTCCTTTAATAAACAGAGCCTTCGGATGATTTTCCTCCCTTTAGCCTGAGTCATTTCCTCTTCCGTCGCTTCCAGCTCTTTCAGCCTCCAGCTGACACCAACCACCTCTCCATCCCGGGAGCCCTCTAAGTCTCCCTCCTCAGCTGCAGCTGGACTGCAGGAATTGTTTGGGGAAGCTATTGTGACACTTGCCAGGGTGTCAGCAGAGTTATTGTGGTTTGACTGCCCACGTGGACACTCTTATTCTGTACTAGAAATGCCTTTTCTTTTTTTTTTTTTCTTTTGTGGTTTAATTTGAACCATTTCCAAAGTAGCCACATGGACAAATCTACATGGAAAAGTAGCTTGAACTGGCTTGTGATAGCTTGTATACCTCCAATGTGGTGATGGTTATTCCCACTCTAATTATACTCTGGAATTGCCTACTCAAATCTCAGCCAGTTTCACATTAAAAAAATCTAGTTTCTATTATCTCTTTTATGCTACCAAATAATTGGTACATTTGGTATCTACAGCAACTTTATTCCGATTTCCCTTTTTCACAAGCATTCCAAAATGCCTTCAAGTGAGTGATATTTTATAGGCTTTACTGCAATACCACAGATAAAACACAGCTTTTTTTTTTTTTAGGGAAAAATCATGCTGATGAGATGTTGCTATAGAAATACTTGAAATATAAACAGCTTTAATCTGCAGCCATCGTGATGGGGGCGGGGAAAAAGACAAAAACTTACAGGTTTTACAGCTCAAGAAAGCTGCTCCAAACCGACAGAGATGGTTCCTGAAGAGACCACAGATCCAGTTTTTCCTCTGATGTGCTCTTTTCTTCCCCCAGCATCCCACTTGGGCACGTTATGGGGAGTGAGAGCTGAGCCAAGCGCTCTGCAGTTCCCACGGGAGCAGCTCACTCCGTGGTTTCGGCAGGTAAGGCTGAGCCTGGCAGCAGTGGTGTGACAGGAGCAGGCAGCAGGTGAGGAGAGCCAACATGTGAGGGAACAGCATTTCACCAGGCAGAGCTGGAGGAGCCAAGGCAGAGGCAGTGAATTATCAGTGAGAGGCTGGAGCTTCTGGGGCACGTGGAGACCCTGAACGCTGAGGATCTCAGCAGCACATCCGAAAGCCCCACCTGCAGCAGGCTCTGGGGAGTGCTGCAGGGGTGCTGGGCCTCTCCAGGAGCCCTGTGAGCCACACATCCACACAAAAAGCTGCTTGTTAAAGGCTTTGTTCGCTTTTGAATTCAGAATTGACCATGAGTCAGCTGGGGGGACACAAAGCGTGTGAGGCACCATGTAAACAGCTGGAGATCCGCTGCAATCCAAGGGGTTTCACCAGGACCCCCCTCCCAAAGAGAAAGTCAAAAGAGTAATGTAGATGTTCTCATGCACAGATGCAGAGTGAAATCTTTGTCCCACAGGGCTGGATGTGTATTTGCAGAAACACAACTAAATGGAGTGCTGAGCAATGAGTTAAATGCTGCTGCTGCGATTGCTCAGGAGTCACTCAAATCACTCTATTTGTCAACATCATAAGTTACTTCTCATTATTTCATTTACAGCATGGAAAACCTTTGGAGAAAGACCTCAATGATGAGTTGCTTTGAGTCGGTTTTATGTGGCAGAGCTTTATCTTTTAACAACCTGAGTTATGACATATTTTGAAAAGCCATTTGTCTCTATATGTAGCTTTTATAGACAGTCTTCACAAGAGTTGTGAGGGTTTAGGGAGAACAACAGGCACTTACTTCATCCTGAGACATAAAGGAATCATGTGGATCTTGGCTTAGTTGAAGTCAATTTCTACTTATGTGATAAATCTATTTTTTGTGGATTTGTAACTTGGCTATAAAAGCATATTTTAAATCTTTAATATTGGCAATCAAAGCTTTCAGGTCAGGAGAATATTTTTAGCAATATTTAATTAAAAAAAAAAAGAGGAAAACATAGAAGGTTGGTTTTAAGTTTAGAAAGTTGAAGAGAGAGTTTTAAAAAGCATGGGTTTGGTCACATTTTGACACCCTTGTTTGTTTTCTTTTCCCTTAAAGAAAAGCAACAAAAGCCACATCCAACTTGCTTCCAGCTTGACAGATAATAAAAGATATTTTAGACTTATCCTTTTAAAAATTGCCCACAGGCCTGTTTCAGATCCAAGAGAAAATAATCCATCTCAACTAATAATCCTTACAAGGCTGAAATCAAGGCACTGTTGTGGATTTTAATGGTTATGTTTAATGAGCAGATCTTCAGCTCATGCTGGAGATCATAACTCCGGGAATGACAATAGCACTACATCAACCAGCACTTGCTGAGGATGTGGATAGTAAATATATACTACAGTGCCTCCCCAAAACACGTGACTAACTCAGCAATACTGAGGCAGTAATTAAACTAATGAATAGTTTAGAAGAATTGGAAGAAATGAGGAACCAATGACAGGACACCAGTCAGCTCAGCGTGCCACGTACAAAAAGCATTAGGACAATTTTGGCCGAGCCTTCTGGGGCAAACACTTCACCACCAAATCTTTGGTTTCACAGTTTCCTTCAGCCTCAAAATTACAGAGGGGCTGAGTCAATCCTGCCAGGATTTGAGTTAGTGGTTCCAGGGAGACAAGGAGCTAAGCCACTGGTACAGCTGAGCAGGAGGGGCAGAAAAGGTGTGGAGCAGGCAGAGCAAACAGGAAGGTTCATTTCTGGTCTTCAGCTCACACCCTCCTGTGTGTTTTTGCTGCACAATCTCCCTTCTGTGATTTAGAGTCCCTTTAACATTGTGGGCCAAACGCAGCTCTGGCTGCCAGTGCTTGGCTTTTTGTGTTGTCCCCACGGGGTGAAGGGGTGTCCTGAAACAGGAGCTGCTGTTTTGTTGGCACTGAGAGAAATCCAGGTTTGGTACAAACATGATTCCTGCCGCCTGCTCCCAGCTCAGACCAGGAAACTCTTTAGGACACTGTCTGAGACAGACCTAAAGCACCCCCTGCAAGGGAACCACCCTTATGAGACCATTTTTTAAAGACATTGTGGCTTTATGTTATGGAGCCAAATTGACTCCAGCCCTGAAAAACAGAAGATGACTTTTTGACAGATTTTACTCTCACCACAGGTTTTGTGTTCAGTTCAGCTCATTTTGGGCCTGAAGGGCTCTTCTAAGGTGATCAAATCAGCATTTAAGAGCAATTCTCATCCCAAAGGAGGTCTTTGAGTTTACCTTCAGGTGTTCTACATCTGGCAGTAACTTTTGTAGGTCCGATTACTGTCTTAGCCTCTGTCCCTTCACCCCTGCTCCTTCCACCCTCATCTTCCCTTTTTCTCCCCTTCCTGGCTCCTTCCTCCTGTGGCTGGATCCCCCCGTCTGTGCTGTACACACCCTCCTAATGATTTCTGCACATCTTCCAAGCACACATCCTTCCTACGGCGTGTCACGGAGCGCACCTCCCATGCAGAACAACCGGCCTTTTCTTCCAGCCTCTGTCCAACAGCCTGGTCCCTGCACCTCACCACAGACCAAAATAGAATAGAGTAAGGAGGGGGGCAGCTGGGCAAGGTTTTGGGCCGAGTTTCACACCCAGCAAAGCCGTGGCACAGCAGCTGGGGTGTCTGCAAACCGCCTGCAACTCGCAAGGTAGCTGCGCTCGAGGAGGTCGATACGTGCTTTTATTAAAAGGTAGGGTTCTGCTAACATCATTTAGGTGGGGAATCTCACCATTCAGCTATTTCAGCCAGGCTTCGAGCTGCTGCTGGAGCTCTTTCAGCTCCAGCCTAGGTATTATGTAGTCCCCTCCTTCGCTGCAGAATTGGAGAGCCTCCCAAGTATTTGGAAACAGAAGTCGCAGTAACAATCTCCCTTTCTGACTTGGCAGCGGGAAGGAGAAATACTTGGCGTAACTTATGCATTTGTTTGCATATTCGTGGGTGGGATCAAGTTATTTGTTGATGTGTACATGGGAAGAATTAAATTTCTCTCAGTAAGTTGAAAATATTTCAGCACAAGAGAAGATTACTCCAGTGGCAGTTTTCCACGTATGCACAGTGCAGCTCAGGGAGCTGCCTTAGATTCCCTAGGTTTTGCCCAAAGGGCAAAGGTGTGGTCAAGGCCACGATCTGGAGCTTGTAGTTCTTGTTAATTAACTAATGGGGTCCCCACAACATGAAGGACTTTCTGTCCCCTCATTTCTGCTTCCAGGCAAAGCCACAGCACTGCTTTGGAAACACTTCTGTGCTCTGGAAAGCCCTTTAAAGCCCCCGAGCAGCCCACCCACGTGGCACAAACTCCAATTGTTTGTTTGGAGAAGTCTCTCTCTAATAGAACATTCCTCACCCCACACCCTCTGTCACCCACCGTGGCTGACTGCCATGGGATGTAGTTCCTATCAAGAGCTTGGTGCATGGATCCCAAATATGCCTGCACATGAAGTGCAGTCATCAGTTCACACTTCTATACTTTTAGGGAGGACACACCTCAGAATGAGGTCAGCGCATTGCTGAGAAATGCAGAGAGCAGTTCAAACCTTCATGGGCTACCAGTTTATCAGGGATCAATCCCAGAAGGAGACTGAGCCTGGAGAATCAATGGAAAACGATGACATCGCTCGCTGATCAATACTGGGAGGGGAGGGAAAGGGTAGAAATGGAAGAATTCAGTCCAGTTGCCTGCCTTAAATACAAACTGGACATGAATATGGGCTACATAAATAAATGTGGGAAGAAATATGGAAGCTGGAACATCTTCCCAGACTGAGATTTTTACTATCTGGACACAATCTAAAGACATAAGATGTACTCTAGGACTGAACGTCCAAAAGGCATTTACCAGCAAATTCCTACAGCTTGTCAGCTGGATGTAGGGAAGGGAGAAAGAGCAAGGGGCTTTTGCTCTCTGGATGTGTTCTTGAAGAGAGTAGGTAACCTCAGATTTCTCTCCTTTCTGTCCCCTGTTTAGGAAAAATGCATTGTTTCTTACTTGTTATTAACTAATTCATTAGCACAAATGTGAAATTTAACATGATACTGGCCTCCTCACACTTCTTGAAGCTTCAGATTTTCTGGAATAATGCAAAACTTAGGCAAAAGGAGCTCTGTAAGTCCTGATCATCGTGGACTTAAAGGGCTGAAAACAACCAAACCTGCTTCTTCTCACTGTGGGTTAAAGCAATGCAGGTAGTGTGGAGCCACCTCGAGCCTTTGGAAAGGTGTGAGATACCACCCCACAGGAGTCTTCCTTGTAACACAGTCCCCTGCAGAGAGATGATGCAACAGATGAGCTACTCCTGGGGTGCTGGATGCTAATTTGCCTCTGTTGCAACGTGTCCTACTCGGCCTGTCTGGCTCCTTGTCCCTGCTGCCGCAGTTCCACTCACCTCCCCAAAACCTGAACCTGAGACTTCCTGGTGGGTGTCTGCTTTTCCCACACCTGACCTAAAATAGCTTAACCCTCCCATGTTGCCTGCTTTGCTATCAGTGCCTTTTGCCACACAACCACATGGGTAAGTTAAGGGTGCTTTTGTCTATCCCAAATCAGCCTCTGTATGGTCACATGCAGCCAGCAACACTCCAAGTTCATCATGGCTTTTCCTCACACCATCAGTGGCTCTCTGAAGAGCTTCCTAAAATTTTCAGGGTCTGGTTTATTGACTCCATACATATTCCAACACAGTACACAGTGATTTGTCTTATAGGAAGCTAATCCCTTCTCCAGGCACCCTCAGGGATCACCGAGTCTAACCCTGCTCAAGGCCGGGTCAGGTTGCTCAGGAACATGCCCAGCTGGGTTTTGAATATCTCCAAGGTCAGAGACTCTACAACCTCTCTGGGTAGCCTGTTCCAGTGTTTGATCACACTTGCAGTAAAAGAGCTTTTCCTTATGTTTCAGGTGGATTCTCCTGTATCGCAGTTTGTGCCCACTGCCTTGTGTCCTGTCACTGGCCACCACTGGGAAAAGCCTGGCTCTGTTTTCTTTATATCCTCTTGTCAATTATCTGTACATATTGATAAAACCCACCAAGCCCCCTCAGGCCTGTACTCTCAGCCTTTCCTTGCATGACAGATGCTCCAACCCCTCAATCATCTTACTGGCCCCTCGCTGGACTCGCTCTGTATTTCCACGTCTTGCTGATGCTGGGGATCCCAGAACTGCACCCAGCACTCCAGATGGGTCTCACCAGAGGGAGGATCACTTCCTTCAACCTGCTGGCAACACTTTTGCTGTTGTATCTGTGGAGGCTCCTGCCTTGGTACAACATACTGCTGGCTAAAAATCAGCTTTTCCACCAGCCCCAAGTCCTTTCATGCAAAGGTACTTCCCAGCTTCCAGGCTGTACTGGAGTGTGGGGTTATTCCTCCCCAGTTACAATGCTCCTTGTGACACATGGGAGATGCTATCTACTTTTCCCTGAGAGACCAAAACAAGCACCTCTTAGGATAAGCAGAAACAGACATTTCTCTCCCAAAGGTTTCCTCTGGGACTGTGCCCCGTGCCCCTGGAGGAATGATTCGTCTTGGAACTGTATTTTCTGCCAGCAAAGGTGTGCAACCCAAAGTAAACAGGAAAAACGAAACTCCTGCGATTTTCTCTTCCTGTCACCGAAACACTACATTTGTCACTGAACTTATCAGGACATAGACTGTGATTCATTCTCACTGGCAAACACACAGGGATCCTACGCAATTCTACCGCAATCGCAAAATCCCTTCCATAGCTCTGGGCTCCTGGCATTGTTCTGACTATCATGATTAATGCCAGCCACCAGAAAACACTTGTACAAGGACTCCTGGATTATGAGACATAAACAGGCCTGCGTGGGTCACTGGCAAGCTTTTGGATACCCTGCAGAAGGGTTTTGAGTTGTTTGGCACAGCGACACTATTCTAGTATCCTGATTTTAACACTCATACGCAGGTAGGGTGTATCTTCATGGGAGACCCCCACCTTGCAGTTGCCTTTAACATAAGCATAAAAGCAAAGAAGGGCAAAATAAGCTCAAAATAGAAGCAAATAAGTACAAAACACAAAATCCAGAACATGGTGCAAAGATTTATAAAGGCCGAGGTGACAAGACAGAAAGAAAACCATTTATCCTGTGATTAAACCCTTAAAACCTCCTCTTCTCTCCCTTCCTCCTTAAGCTGATAAGCTGTAGATCCACTCTTAACCCACATGGGCAGGACTGGATCACACTCCTGCACTCAGGCAGCATTTGCAGGTGGTAGAACCACACCACCTCTGGAGTTTCACCCTTGTGTGGAATTTGTCTGGGGAACTGCTCAGATTCACATCTCACACTTCCCCCAGCTTGGCTCTGCTTCCCATCATTACAGACCTCATCTCAAAGAACTGGTTTCAAACCTCACCTCCTGAAGCTGTACCTTTTTTGGGAAATACTGATCTGTTTGCCAGGCCAGATGTGTCACAACTGTCTCTGAGGAGCTGTAAAATGCCTTTTCTACCTGACAAGACTGAGTGCAAATACTTGATGAGCAGCATTTCCCTACACTTGAACTCATTTTTCACATGAACATAGCAACCACACTGAGGGCAGATACCTGTGCAGCCCAGTGTCACACGAGATTTCACATGGCAGTAATTAATTACTGTAGACAACAATATAAATGGGAAAGCTGAGCAACAAATCCTGGGTTTGGGGGTGTTATTTGGGGGTGTACATCGTAAATTTGCCAGGGTAAGTCAGAACAAGCATCATGTGCCTAAATTTAACACTGGCACCTCCTGGCTAGGGTGAAGTGGTGCCTTGTTTTTCTCCCCCTTCACACGTCTGCAGTGGTGTGACTGGGCAAGATGCAGAACAGCTTCCTCTCTTGAGGAAATTTTTTCAATAATAATAATAATAATAATAATCATTAAATATCTCTTTTCATCCACAAGGTGCCTCACTGGTGTTAATACAATTAGCTACCTTAATTCTCCCTCCTCCTTCCCCCTGGATGTGCATGGAACAGACAAAATAAGGCGCCAAAGGAAGTGCTGAGCCCCTGGCATCCATCCCTAAGGCCGCTCCCTCCCTGAAGCAAGTGATACAAGACCTCCCCTGTAAATTCCCACCCTTACAGTTGCAGTAAGCACCTTTATACAGCAGCTTTTGTTCTTTATCACCCAGCACAAACAGCTTCTGGGAAGGACCACACTCCTGTTTACCTTTGCTCTGTGTGCCACCATCAGCGCTCTCTCTCCGAAACCTGGGCAGACATGAAACAGATGCCAGGGTTGCATATTTGAGTCACCCTCAGTAAAGGCTGACTCATAATTATTACAGTGAAGGTATAGTCTGTTTTCAGATCTCTGTGTAGAGATGTAAAACCCCAATGTCAGGTTAAGAAAGAGGCTGTCAGCCCTCTTGGTCTCTAAGGAAACAAGGTCTGACAGTGAAAATGGGTAATGGTATTATTTATGGAACATTTTATGACTCCTAGACTTTACACAAATCAATTAAGTTTCTCTCTGCAGCCCCTACAGAAATATATCTTTAAAAAACAGAGATTTAAGGAAGAAGTCTCTCAGTTGTCCTCAGGAAAGTTTGCATTTAAGTGAATAGAAGTTAAACTGGGGCAAAGACCATCCATTTTAGTATGTCAGGCACAGGTGAGTCTTCAGTATGTGAAAGTTAATTCATATCCAGGTATTTTTGCAGTGTGTGCTCTGTTTGCTTTTATTATTGAGGATGGTCTGTACCTTTTCCAGGATACCTTCAGGTTTAGAAAGGGTTCTTCCTCCCCTAGAGGAAAATTAAGCACAATGGGCTTCTCAGGAGGCACATGAGCGTGGCACAATGAGAGACCTTTAACTTCTGCAACAGGGAACCTTCCCTACCTTTGGACTGGCAGCACTTCTCTCCACCCCCTTCTCCCCTTTGCTGCTGGGACCAGCAGATGGAGTTCAGTTGCAAAGGTCATCTCTGAGTTAAGCTGTGCTGGGCTGGTTTCCTGCCCTTCAGAGCAACAGGATCCTGGCTGGGAAGCTCTGGCTGTACCTTGGTGAAGGAGGACCAGGTGACCACCTGCAGAGCTGCCTCCAGCTCTGGGGGCCCAGCACAGCAAGGACATGGAGCTGTGGGAGAGAGTCCAGAGGAGGGACACCAAGGTGATCAGAGGGATGGAGCAGCTCTGATGGGAGGAAAGGCTGAGAGAGTTGGAGAAGAGAAGCTTTGGGGTGTATTTGTCAGTACCTGAAGGGAGCCCACAGGAAAGATGGAGAGAGACTATTTCCAAGGGCCTGGAGTGACAGGGCAAGGGGCAATGGCTTCAAACTGACAGAGAGCAGGTTTAGATTAGATATTAGGAAGAAATTCTTCCCTGTGAGGGTGGGGAGGCCCTGGCACAGGTTGCCCAGAGAAGCTGTGGCTGCCCCATCCCTGGAAGTGTTCCAGGCCAGGTTGGATGGGGCTCTGAGCAACCTGGGACAGTGGGAGGTGTCCCTGCCCATGGCAGGGGGTTGGAACAAGAGTATCTTTAAGGTCCTTTCCAACCCAAGCCATTCTATGATTTTATGATGACTATGCCCATCCAAAACACAGTGAGGAGAGAATGTCCTACCCCAAGGGAGCTGTACAGGTTAAAGTCCATGCACAGCACTCTCAACTGCAACAGCATATTGTCCAAGGATTACTAATCACTATTTCTAAATAAAGGAAATACTATTATCCCCATTGTATATAAATATCAGGCACAGGAAGTTGTATGTAAACTTGTTAAACGGACATAAAAATCACTATTATAGCTGGAATAAGAACCCAGGTCACCTGCTTCAACCTCCCACTGCCTGGTCACCTCTGCTGGGTGTGTTACTTCAGAGATTGCAGAGACAAACCATTTCAGAGGTTAGATCTTCTAAATGCTGCAGAAGAATGCCAGGATTACTCAAAAGGCAAGAGCAAAAATATAGACTCACATTCCACCTTCATCAGCTCATCAAAAATGCACTTGAGAGTGCCTAATATCTGCTCAACACCTGGTTATACACCAGATAACTTCCATTAAAGGAAACAAAGAGTCCTGACAATGAGCAGCAGAACAACATGGTTTTGGTGAAGCAAGAACCGCTTCCTTTCACTATGATTATTACACCAAATCAGTTCCCCGGGAGACAATCCAATCAGGTGATCAGTTTGATCAGAGGTTTCTGTTACAGTTTTATATCCTCCTGTCCTGCAAGAACAGTAGATTGCCAGCCAAGTGCTGGCATGTTTGAAAGATTGAGAAATAACAGATTCCAGGAGTAACAATTCAGAAGAATTTTTGCCAGCTAAGGCCCAGATCCTGCAATCAAAAGTAGGCAAGCAGCCTCCCACATGTCCTACACCTGAAGACCACACCAGACTCCTGCCCTACAGCACCACCCTCACCTTCATTAGCACCATCTTTCATCCCAAACAGTATTTCTCCCATCATGGAATATCACACAGACAAAAACAAAGAATC
Organism: Pachyramphus minor; assembly: GCA_013397135.1. Taxonomy (NCBI): domain Eukaryota; kingdom Metazoa; phylum Chordata; class Aves; order Passeriformes; family Tyrannidae; genus Pachyramphus; species Pachyramphus minor. Next base: position 39,033 of record VYXB01001874.1, on the reverse strand, counting down.
ATGTATTTGACCTCCCATGTTTAAACATGTCCCATTTTGTTCTCTGCTCTTCCATCATGGTGGTGGTGGTGGGCTGAACAATGCACTTTAATCTCAACTAAATGCAAAGGGGCAGTTGAAATCTGGGACTGCAGCTGAGATTGTGTCTATAAAACAATAACGGTAACAGCAGCAAGCAGTAAAAAAAAATTAGATTTAACAGACATACCCAATGTTGCCAATGCCCAAAGAACTGATGTGAGTTTGCCTCGAAGTCAAGGTTGTGGAGCTCATCATCAGCATGAGGGCAGAGCCTCCACAGTTTTAGCAAGTCCTCTCTGGAACAAGAGAGTCAACACAGACCAGGGAATCCCTGAATTTCCCACCCACTCCAAATGCATCAGGCTCTTTGGGAAACATCACCAGCTTTGGTGCTGGCGACCCCTGAGGGTTCAGGCACGTCCTGCTGAGGTTCCAGTGAAGAGGCTCAGACTCTCATTCCCAGGGAAAGGAGAGAAGAAAATTTACCTCAGGGGATGGGTTTTAAGCAGCATATGCTCATTTACTTTCTCATGCAATACCTGCAATTACAAACATAAATTGGGCATAAAACAGAACTTTAAATGAGTAGAAGTCCTAGCATCATGTCTATTTATAGCTGCTAATTGTGAAGTGTTTGTCCTGGCCTGCAATTAAAAATGAAGCCAGTATAGTTACAGGAGAGCAGGAGTTTCTGTGTGGATTTCTGGCTGTCCCTGGAAAAAGCCACTTTCTGCTACACCACCAGAGGAGAACCCATCAGCTGGTGTATCTTCATCCTTCCAAGTTACATAATAACACAGAAATTCAGAAATACGTGTGTGACTACAAAGCGGCTCTGCAAATCCTGGGAAATTTAGCTCTGGAATACATCTACCTGGGCAATTCCCACTGGACAGGCAGGGTGTCTCTAGTCCTGTGCAGCCCTGAGAACACGAGCACTTAGCACTCAGCTCTGATGGCCCTGGGATGGTTTCAGCAGAGCCGTGCGGCGGCAGCCAAGGTCAATGCTCCCTGAATCGATTTTCCACGGTCTATAATCTTTGCTGTAAAGAGCCTGCTCTGCAACCAAGAAAGCAGAAAGGGTTTTCATGCCATCAGGTTCACCCCCAACACCCTCCCATTAAGCTCAAAGAGCTGAAAGGGTTTCATATGATTTGTTCCAGGCTTGTATCACACTCGACATCAAGGCACCTCCCTTATTCTAGACCACCACGGTGGCCTCTCTTTGCAGGACCAGCCCTGAGCGCAGCCTAAATTAAACCAGCTGGAGGATTATATCTAAAGGAGTAGGAAAACACCCTCAGTGTAACCTCTGCCCTGTTTGCCCTCTCCATGCTTGGCATGTGCCCATGTTGGGAGAGTGAGGCAGAAGGGCCACAGGCAGCCAGTGACTGTTTTACCTTCCCTTCCAGCATCCAGTCCGAAGAACACCAGTCCTACTGTGTGATGCCCACTTTGAACAGCCTCACAGCCTTTAAAGGGTCACAGTGCTGGGGAGGGGTGAACTGGTCTCTTTGTTTCTCATTTCCACCCTGGAGTCAAACATCCATTCTCTTTTTAGCAATCAAAACTGGAACAAAGTCTCCCAAAGGCATTTTCCCCGATGTTCACCCCAAATAAACCACACAAGAGGATGCCACGGAGTGCGAGGAAGACTTTGAAGTCCCCACAGGAGAACGTTTCTGTGATGTTCTCTCCCTTATCATGCCTAAATCACGCTTTTAAAAAAACAACAACATAAGAAAGACGAGGCACAACCTCTTTTTCCTGCTGTCTCCATTTAAAACTGAAGCCCACGAAAGGCTGCAGCTGAGGTATGACACAAAGAAAAGGAGGTGCCAGTTGGGGTTAAACCACAACACTGGGCTATCTATAAAATCACAGGCTAGTATGATAAGAAAAAGTGCATCTAGTGAAAGAGAAATCATCCCTGCAATGTTCCAAACCCTTGGAAATACAGCAGGTTTTCCATAACTTAAAACAGTGAGGCGTTTTCAGTATTACAGGGAATACACTGAAATAATAACCGTGCAAACCACCCGCAAGGCAGCAGAAGATGAAGACCGGAGTAGCACTGTCACCATGTAACAGAAGTGCAGGGCAAATTTTATACTGACAGGACAGCTCTCCCCCCACCTTTTTTTTCCTTGTGTAGCATATCTTTAGGAGGAAAAACATGCCCAAGTGGCCACTGTAGCAACTGAAAAAGAATTACACAAAAAGGACAAAAGGTTGAAGAGCAGAGAGCCAAATGTGAAAAAAGAAATCTTAGTTTTTGACATTTCACACAGTTCTGTCTTATTTTTTTAGAAGTCTGCAGTACCAATGTTTGGATTTCAGAAGTCCTCAAAAGCATTCAGTGTTTGGATCTCAGGTTCTGGTTTGAATTAACTCTCATTTTCAGATTCTGCTTTCCCTTACCATCAGCGCAAGTACATCTTTACTTTATAATGATTAGCATGCCTTTTTGATTTCTCCATTTGTCTGCTGCATGGATATGAAAAAAAACCAAAACAAACCAACCCCTACACTTCTAGTTGAGATCAAAGAAACCTTTCCAAAAAAAAAGGGAAGGAAAAAAAGACAGGTTTTTGCTTCCACAGTCCGAAATCTTGTTATAATTTTATTTTTTTGTATATTGTGAAAGAAAACATATTTCAAAATTACCTGAAATGTTTCAATTTTGAATGAAACAGGTTTTCTGGTGAACTCAGAAACAGGTCCCTGCCCCCACCATTGGCAGGGAGGGAGGAAGGAAGGAAGGAAGAAAGGAAGGAAGGAAAAGTCAGCTCCGCTTATCCTGTAATACAAAGTGAACCAAGCAGAAATTCCCAAGTGTCTTATACTACAGATATGGGAGATCTTGTGCTGATGAATGAGCTGCTAATGGGCAGAAAGTGAGACATCAGACATGTTTTCAGCAGCACCTCACACATCTCACTGCACATTTCATTGAGAGAAGGAGCACTGGCCAGGACCTTGGGCTCGACTCAAAGAAATAAAGCTGATTTTTCATTACAATCTCTTTGGAAACAACCTGTGGAACAGCATTTTGCAGTCTTACAGGTGGGCTCTTCAAACAAAGTTGCTGTTGCAAGCTGCTTCCCATGGCCAACTCATAGAATCACAGAATGGTTTGAGTTTAAAGGACCTTAAAGATCATCTCATTCCACCCCATGCCATGGGCATGGACACCTTCCACTAGCCCAGGTTGCTCAGAGCCCCATCCAATCTGGCCTTGGACACTTCCAGGGATGGGGCAGCCACAACCCACCTGTGCCAGTCCCTCACCACCCTCACAGTAAAAAATTTCTTCCTAATACCCAACCTAAACCTCCTCTCTGTCAGTCTGAAGCTGTTCCCCCTTGTCCTGTCACTCCTGTACACTGGGTGTTCCCTGCACTGTGCAGCAGGGGAAACCGAGGCACCACAGGCACAAGTCACTCGCCCAAGACGACACAGTGAAGCTGCAACAGCCCAGCAATAAAGCCCAAGAGTTATGAGATAGTGATAGGAACTGTCATTTTCTCATTATTTCACAGTTTGATGAGGGATAACAGATCACAGAACAGCAGCTGTCCCTGTCACACTGTTAATCTTAGCTTCTTGTATGTGTGAACTCCTCACTGAAGCAGTTGGTGACTGCTGGGTTTTGTTTCTGGACTCCATGCTTGTGTATTTCTCATGCAAATTCCAGCTACAAAGCATTCTAATAGTAGGGGTTGAGGGGGAAAACACATGTTTGTAACACAGTCTGTTCAGTTGATCTTTTTGTCAGCTTTTCTGTGGTAGGCTCCTGCAAGAACTCGAGGTGCCTGGGCAAAAAAGTTCAGCCAGTGCACTTCCTCTGTTGTGTATTGTAATTGTTTGCAGAAAATTAATTTCAGATTTGATTGTGCAAGAATTCACACACCAAATGTGCAATCAAGCCAGCCAAAGAAGAGAAGAGCACTTGAGGTAATCCCTCTCACAGGTTGGCCAGAGTTTTGGACATAACACTTCCCCACCGTGCAAAACCTGCTCTTCTCTCTCTGTGTGCCAGGGCATGCAGGTGGCTTAATGCAGCTTTTGTCTGCTCTGCAAAAGTACCCACAACAGCTCACCAGGGTAAACTGGGGAGGGTTTGCACTGGTGGGGTTTTGCTGTCGGCTGTGAGGTTTAGGAAGAACACTTGGCCAAATTAATTCCTGGCAAAATTTTAATTTGCTTTACAGTGATGCAATCACCCCCCTCCAAAGCCTGTTACCAGTAGCAGTTTTGACACCTGTGTAAAAATCCCTGTTTTGATCCCTTTCAGCCAAAATCAATCCTGTGGTTCCTTTCTGTGGCTCTGCAGGAACCACCAGTATATTCAGGACTGTACCAAGGGTGGGGCAGAAAGCAATCCAGCTCTGCATGTTCCTCCAACAGAGGCACAAAATGGGGAAAAGAGCAAATCACAGCAGCTCCTCATGGATTTGGACATCACTGGGGGACTTTGCAAGCAGGGGAGTGCTGAATTACTCATCCTGCCACAGACAGGAGCACTTCTTGCTGCAATCCTAAGTATTCCATACCCTGAACAGAGCAGACTGAAAGCTCTTGCTTAGCTGATCAATAGGAAAATAGGGTGAGCCTTATCTGATGCAGCAGGAACCTGACTGAGTAATCCCACAAGCAAGGTATCAGGTTCAGGGCTGAAGGTTTCCACACAGCAGCAGTGATTCAGCTTCAAGGCATCAAATGAAAATGCACAGAGCTGGTCTAATGAAAGTCTCACCTGCCTCATCTTCAGGAGCCTGTTATCCTGGAATGTGATAAGAAATGCCAAGCCTGATGGTTAAGCTGCTCACCTGTCTGCAAAAGGGACATTAGGAAGCCTGGAGTGAAAAAAAAAAAGAAGCTCAAAGGGCCTCCAGCAGAGGCACAGCAGAACAGGGCAGTGTGATGTGAGCATGGACACCTCTGCAGTTCAGGGTGAGCTGAACAAGGGGCTTTTAGGTGACAGTCTTAGACTGTGCCCCTTCAGTCCCACTTAAACGTTGTTTCAGCCCCTAAACCTTCTACCAGCTGTAACCCTCAGTCCCACCAGGAGAATGAACTCACTGGGTCTTCCTTTTTCTCCTTTGCACTTCTCCAAATTCCCACCCAACGCTACAGGCCCTCCAGGGGCGACCTGACACTGCACAAAATACACCTGACCCAGATATCTGCAAGTTCATTTCTGTCCTAACCAAAGAGGTTCCTCATCCTGGAGAAACTCAAAGCTTCTGCTCTCTTACAGATAACACACGTGAAGGTAAATGCTGAGGCCACTGGCAAAGGAGTGCAAACGACTGTAGTTTGAAGTGTGGCAACCTACACCCTTAACCTACCCAACAGGTTTTGGTTAATTGTAAAATAAGTGAGCCCTAGCTTTAAAAAGGCATTAACCCAAAACACTGCTGCTCATTTACTTGAGAGAGCTTTTGTTTACTGATATTGAAAGCACGTATGGAAAACTTATTACAACTGCCTATTCTTAGCTGAGGGAACGTCACAACATCGTCACAGCACAAAGGGATCTCTAAATGCCATCACTAATGCCTAAGATTTGATGCTGCGGTGCTGGCACACCCCCAGAGATCCTTCAGGCCTTGAACACAATTGGTGAGTTTTTCAGGGAGTAGGGATGAAAACATCTGATCCCAAAACAAGCTCCCGAGTCTCAGAGGAAGCAAGAAAGAAGGGCAGCGCAAAGGTGTTTGTAAATTCGTGTCAAGAGACCCCAACAGATTTGCAAATTTTGCACCAAAAGGTGTCATCTGCTTTGTCACTGTGGGATCTGTCACGGAGGGTCCATAAATTGGGCTGTGTTTCCAATGCAGGACGGGACACGGGATAAACTGCAGACACAGACTTTGACCTATACACTGGGTTCTGCTGCAGGTTAACCAGGTAACTCTGGGACAGCTTTAAAAAGCCACCTGCAAAACTCTGAGGGCTGCAATTTTAGGGAAACCCACATGTCAAAACAGCTGCTTTCCTTGCTAAGTACTGGGAAATGTGAACCACTAACTGGAGGCCACTTTCAGCCAAATTTCTCCATTTTCCCTTGAATAAAATAGGATTACCCTGCATTGAGTTTCATGCTACAGTCCTGTATTTAGGGGGGGAGTGGAAATGAAATGATGCCAGGAGAACTATTTTGGGTCTATTCATTCGAGAAACAATTTGCAGAGCAGAGCTTGGAGATTACTGCATGGCTATTCAACATACAGAGATGTAATGTTGGAGAAACTAAATGGAGATCTTTAATCCCAAGGCAAATTTACACAAATGTGCTCTATTTCAAAACCGCCTCTAAATTATTTCAAGCAAGCAGAGAACGTTCCCTCCCCAAAGTGTTAAATTATGCACAGAAATTGCAATTCAGTTCCAGTAAAATGCTCATTCTGATGCTGGATTTATTTTTCCCTCCTGATTAATTGCATGTGCTGAAAAGACCACAAAGTCCACAACAACCTGAGGCCATTTTACTGCGTGCTGCTGAGGTGACGTAAGAAAGCAGCATAATGGGCAAGCAAGGCAGCTCTTGTAAGGCTGGGATGACACACCTTCTGTACACTCTGACACCTGGATTTCTTTCCAGAGTACAGTATTTTATGAAGGAGCAATTTTAGTCCACAGACTAATAAGGCAAGACAAGCTGCCCAGGTTGGAAACATGGGAGGAGTCGCTCGGAAGAATGTGGTTCTCAACAGACTGAATTAATAATTAACAAGACAGGCAGAAGGACAGAAAAAAAGAAGAAGAGAAAAGAGTGAACACACTGAGAGCCACCTCTAGGGCTCCCTTCAGAAGGACCACATCCACTCTCACAATGTCCCTTTGGAGAACACTTCACTGAGCTAAAAGACAACCACCCTGTTAGGCTTTCCAGCATAAATGAAAAAATGCAACCACCTTGCTCAGCAACTCCCTTGGTTTTGTGTTTCCTGAGGGATCCTACTCAGCCCTCCCTTACTCCTGCGTTTCCTTGGCGCTGCCAGGGAGATGGCAAGCCCAGCTCCACCACACAAAGTCCAGGTTTTGAACTCTGACTCCTTTTTGCATGCTCTCATGCCCTCATGCTGATAGGCAGGACTCAAGCCAGTATAAGAATCTGAAGATTAGTGCAACTTACAGGCAGAAAAATTCAGCAAAAAGTACATTAAAGTAGCCTGAGTGCTACTCCAAAAAAAAAAAAGAAAAAAGAAAAAAAAGGCTTTAATCCTGCTTTTTATAAGGGTATGATGTATTTTGTATCTAGAAGTGGTTTTTTTTTTCTTTTTTCTTTTTTTTTTTTTCTTTTTGGCTGTGAACTTGTGTCATCTTCTGAATCTGGCTGTGCCGGTAAAATCTGTTACCACCCCAAGCCCCTCTGCTGGATGCTGGCCTCATCCAACTGCCTGTGGAGCAGTTCCAGCCCAGCACTCCTCCTTTCTCTTCAGATGAGCTCAGACTGATTATTGCAACTATTCAAACCAGCCTCCCTGATTTTTGCCTGAAAAGAATTAGGATGTGCTCCCACAGACCGGTAGCTCGGTGGGAGCAGCAGATTTCAGCCAGGGGACAATCATAAACAGCTGACAACCTATGCGTGAAAAGTGTCATCTTCCTACAGCCTTGCTGAAATAACCATTCTGGGAAAGCAAATGTGGCAATTCTGGGACAATAACGTCTTAGTTATGCTGCCCCAGTCTCATCCTCAGCCCTGGAAGTGTTCAGGGCCAGGTTGGATGGGGCTCTGAGCAACATGGTCTAATGAAAGGTGTCCCTGCCCGTGTCAGGGGGTTGGAACTAAGTGGTCTTTAAAGTCCCTTTCAATCCAAACTATTCTGGGATTCTATGATCCTTCACCTTAATCAGTGGCTTGTGGCCTCCAAAACAGGCAGTGCACCCCCTTTTCCCTCTCCAGGCTGCCCTGTCTGGTCTGGCACTGGCCCTATTGCTCCCCAAAACCCATGGGAAATAATTCAGCTCATTAATTAAGCATAGAAGCAGTGACTTTTTTAGTAGTCTTCTGCTGTGTATCCAGCCAGCTGTACTTGGGGACAGACAGTGAATGTGTGGGACAGACCAGCAGTACCCTGGAGCCTTGTGGGGGTAGGTGGCAGTGGGTCACCTCCCTTCTGGTGCCAACAAGCTGTTAGATCTGCACAGTCCCCCCACATCCCACATAGCTACAAGGTCCAGAGAGCCACATTTATTTTGTTTTGATCCAAGAGAATCAATATTAATGGGAGACACTGGTGTAACAGTATCCCTGTCACAGCCCCACAGTGCTAATTTCTACCAACACAGCTCACATCACAAAACTCCTGCATTTAGAGAATGCCAAAGTTAAACTTTTGTGAAACATTTGCAAAGAAACAAACCCACATTTTTCCCTTTATATTTATATACACACACCTATCTCTATATACACCTATATGTAGGTCTAATTACATTGATTACTATTCAATATCTTTTACTAAAGACCTTTATTGTCACTGGTGTGGACACAATTATGGGAAATGAGGATGTGCTGCTCCCAGAGCCATCAGGGAGTTTATACTCTGACAGCCTGAGGCATCCACTGGACTATTCAATTTTCATCAGGGGTAGCAATTTAAAAAAAAAAAAACAACAAGCAAAACAAAACAACAGAACCACAACTGTATCAGAGCTTATAATTACAATGAGTCTTTAGTAGAATGACAGGCAGGCAAACACCTACAGGTGAGGAGGGGAGAGGGACAGAGGGATTTCAGCATCACCCCCGGACGCAGGCAGCTCACCAACAAGTGTGAGTCCCTGCCAGAGCACACCAGGGGCTGTTAAATTTCAGCACAAGCCTTTCAGAAAGCCTGTTACCCTCACAGGCTGCTCTGGCACAGATGGAGCTTGCTCTCCTCCCTGCCAGCACAGGCTCTGCCTCTCCACCTGATCCTGCCCTGCAGAACAAAAGCCTCCTGCTCAGCAGCCACGGGGAACTCGTGTGCACGTCTTGCTGCCCAGCTCCAGCACATTTAAACTGAGATATGCATAAACCTCCTTCCTTCCTTCCCTCCCTCCCTGCTGCTATCTGGCCGTTTTCAATTTCAAAGCACTTCTTTTCTTTGTACACACTGAGGAGAGGGGCAGGGGTTTGGGAATCCTTTATATTCCTGACCAATGCAGATGGTATTTGCCTGTGATGCTTCACAACCAGTTTAACTCCACTCTTTGTGGGTCTGGTTGCGTTGTGCTTCCATTTATTATGAAATATAATCCAGAGCATGAGGAAGGTGCAGAATTACTGGCATCCAGTTAATGCACTAAAGAAGCCAAGCAGCTCACTATGTAAATGCCCCTACATTCACTTCATTTAACCACAGAGGGTACTAAAACCTACAGCTCTAAAACTGCATGTTAACACTGTACATTTCCCAAGGAGATGCCAACAAAAGTGCAGTTGGAAAAACAGAGAAGAAACCCAACCAAACAAAACCAGCTCACTTGAAGCACATTCCAGCTATGAAATACGTTTCTTCCTCTCTCCCACTGTGGCAGCTCAGGCATTCCAAAAAGCCCTTGTAAAATGCACTCACCCATCATAATATTTTAGCACATGGGCCTGACCCAAATGCTATTAGAATTACTATACTAGTAAGTCTCTACTCTGATTGAAGGGGCATTGGTTGTAATTTTATCTCTGCACTGATTGAAGGGCCATTGGTTGTAATTTTAAATGCACAACAAGAATGAGTCATTTGTTGCCCTTTTGGCTGATTTACTCACAACGTCTCACCCTTTCCCAGATCCATTAAGGTTTTATCCTGGAAACTACTGCCCTGCTCTAATAGAACAGGGGTCAAGTCAACCCGTGCAGTATCATCAAAACAGAGAACTTGCTAAAAACTGGCAGCAGGTACTTGAGGGTACTGCCAGTCAGCCCTCAACACACAGGTAGGCTCTGGGGCTGCTGTGGGGTTCTTTCCTTCTTTTCCTGGTTTGAGGAAAATCCTAATCAAATGGGCTTCACAATGAAAGACAGAAGGTTTAGATTGGATATTAGAGAGAAATTCTTCCCTGTGAGGGTGGGGAGGCCCTGGCACTGGGTGCCCAGAGAAGCTGTGGCTGCCCCATCCCTGGAAGTGTCCAAGGCCAGGTTGGATGGGGCTCTGAGCAGCCTGGGATGGTGGGAGGTGTCCCTGCCCATGGCAGGGGGGTTGGAACAGCATGATTTTTAAGGTCTCTTCCAACCCAGCCTATTCTGTGATATGTAAGCAAAGTAACCAAGCTACCTTGTTAACAGCGTGGGGAGGTTCAGATTGGATATTAGGAATAGATTCGTCCCCCAGAGGGTGGTTGGGCACTGAACAGGCTCCCCAGGGCAGTGGGCACAGCACCAAGGCTGACAGAGCTCAAGAAGCATTTGGGTAACGCTCTCAGGCACATGGGGAGATTTTTGAGGCTGTCCTGGGCAGGGGCAGGAGTTGGACTTGACGATCCTTGTGGGTGCCTTCCAAATCAGGATATTCTATGATTCTCTTTTCTTAAAACAGGAGCAAAGACATGTGCAATTCCTACTTATGGAGTCAGCGCTCAGCTGTGCTGTGGGAAGGAGAGAGCAGCACAGGTATCAACTGGATGAAAGGATTTGTATGAAAACACGTAACACACTTAGAAACAGGGCTGGGTCTCCGAGTGGGGGGAACGCTGCTGACTTCAGCAGGACTGCAAGCAATACATTAAATACTGCATAGAAGCTGGGGAAGAAGGGGGTGGAGGGGAAAGAAAGCATTACTTATACAGCATTGCTTATGGAGGTAACAGGTCATAAAGCCGCTGGTCTTGGCAGAAAACTCCTCGGGTGCCAGCTCCCCGGAGGTGACTGTGTTAGAGCAAGCCGGGAATCGGGATTCTGACCAGGAGAGCCCCTCTCCCGCCTTATCTCTGGGGCAGAGCGGCTCCAAAACCGTGGGTCAGGTACAAGTTGCCGGGACAGCCCTGGAGCACCACTGTGTCTCCCTCCCAACCCTCACTGGTGAATCTCTTTACAGGGGAGGCAGAGCGGCACGAAAAAAGAGCACTTTGCATCCCTAAGCTCCTCTCCAAGGAGGGACGAGCGGAAAGCGAAGCCGCCGGGGCCGCTCGCACCAGCACCAGCAGCAGCGAAGAGGAGGCTGCCCGCGGGCTCAGCAGCGGCCCGGCAGTGTCACGGCTGGGATGTCACTGCCGGGATGTCACTGCTGGGATGTCCATCCCCCGCTCCCGGAGCGCTCCCGGTCCCCGCCCGGCGCGGCGGCTCCTCGGGGGCTCCTTAAATAGCGGCTATAAATACACCGGCGGGGGGGCGCGCTCCCATTGGCTGCCGCCGCACGCTGATTTGCATAAGGGGCGGGGCCCGGCGGCCGGGGGGCGGGGCCGGCGGTTCCGTGCCCGCGGCGGGGCCGCAGCGCCGCGC
>VYXB01001874.1:0-26973 GCA_013397135.1 Pachyramphus minor | reverse complement strand
AAAATATATTTAGTATTTTAAGTATATCAAATCTGTTAAATATATTTATATAGTCTATATTTTAAACCTATTCAATGTATTTATATAATATATAGTTTAAACATATAAAATATTTTAAGTATTTCAAATCCATTACATATATTTATATAATATTGATTTAAAATATATTTAATATTTTAACTATATTAATGTACATTATTAATATACATATATATTAATATACATTAAATATATTTATGAAACATATATAAATAGAATATAAATAAAATAAGCAGATAATAAAAATTTAAAAGATTTTGCAAGGCGATAATAAAGGGTGTGAAGGGCTTGTTATAAAAATGTGATCCTCACCACTTGAACTTGCTACTATTTGATAACATAAAGCGAAGCATCTGCCCTTGGAGGCCAGAAGAGGTTTACTCTAGTAGAGAGGTAGATAATGAAAGTGTCATGAAAGTGGACCTTGGTTTTATGTGCTGAAAAAAAGGGGGTGGGAAGGAGACTAAACCCGTGTCTCCAGTGACAGGGCGAATATTGAGCAATTTGGGCAATTTGGACCAAAATGGGGGATGAATTTCAAGACCTTACTGCTCCACTCTGGGGCTGATGCTCAGCATGGTGCAGTCCCCCCTGCCTTGTAGAGGGTTCGGATCCAGGCCACAAGTAGTGTGTCCAGGTGATGTATTTCTGGAATTAGGTGGGGTGGGAAAGACAAACAAGGCCCTTGGAACTGCGGACGTCAACGGAGTGTCACACCAGGGCCAATAATGACGACGCAAACCACAGCCAGGTGTGAAGCCGTGGAGAGGGGAGAGCCGTGGGAAGTTGCTCCAAGAGCAGCTTGAGGCTGGACCAGCAGCCGGGTGGGAGAGTGGAGCCCAATTTGAGGGGCTCTGAGCAACCCAGTCTAGTGGGAGGTGTCCCTGCAGGGGGTTGGAACGAGGAGATCTTTAAGGTCCTCTCCGAGCCAGGCCACTCTCTGACTGCAAATTAAATGTAAGTGCAGGATGCCTCGAGCAGCTGCTTCCCACAGCACTGAGCTTTGCAGGGTTGAGTGTTATGCATTCATTGGAATTGTCCAAAAATTTCCAGAAACACAGCTCCCCTTTGAAAGAGTTGCCAGGCAAAAGGACCAAGGTGCTTTGTGGGAGCTGAATTTTGCCTTTCCATATCCAAAGAGGCTGTTCAGAAGCTCCTCTACCTCTGTTATCATTGCTACAAGTTAAGTGTCTTATTTTCAATGAGGCCAAATTAAGAACGAGGACTGCTGTTCAGTTTTTTGCTGATTCACTCTGAAATAATATTAGAAAATGTTGAGATTTCTTGGCATGGAAATCTGGAATTTCGACAACTCCTGGAATTTTACACTGTTGCCCTGGTTCCTTACCAAAGCACGGACCCTCCCTGCTTGGCCAGCAGAAGGAGGAATCTCTTGGGCACACAGGAGAGAGAGAGCTCCCATGCCCTGCAGCAGCCCTACCTCAAGCCCAGCTGATCCCAAATCCCATCCACACAAAACACTTGACCTTCCCCAGCCCTTTGATCTGTGGCGCCTGCAAATTCCCACTGCGCCACCAGACTTGTGGAAGACCTGCCACAGCACATCCCAACCCCACAGAAACAAGGAGATCCACACAAACAGCCACTCAGGGAAAAGCAGATGCTGGTTTCCCTAGGCAGAGCCTAGAGCTGCAGACAGAAGGCATAACCAAAAGCCTGAGCATTTCTTAGGAAACAAAATACCCTTCTTTTTTTTTTTTTTTTTAGTGTGCAACAGCTTAGTAACATAACCTCGAGCTGCCAATATATGGGGGTTTCTCTCATATATTGGGTGTTTTTCTCAGACCTGTGTCACTCCAAGTCTTATGATCACAGCAGACTCTCAGCATTAATTACAGAAAAGGAGAAAGTTCCTGCATTGTGGCAGCTGTGTGAAGGACACACAATCAGGGAGAGAGAAAGAAGGCAAACCAAAATGTAAACCAAGCCAGAATCTGTTATATGAACAATAACTCAAGATTTCTGACTTCTTGTGCCACATCACGACTCCAAAGGCCAGCATTGTGGGTGGGGGGTATTGCAGCTTTTGTAGGAGTCACCCAGCTCACACTGAACAGGCAAAGGAATGTTTTCCCACACGCTGCATTTCCCAGTAATTTTACTTGAGCTGTGGTGACCTAGTTCTGCCTGAGAGTCTAATACATTTTTGAGTGCAAATATAAATACACTCTGTTTCTGCATTTAATTTTTGAACAGCTGTAATTAAGCCTAGCTTCATTTAAACACATCCAGGGCTCCCTTGGTGTTTGGTCTTCAGTGTGAAGACTCTTTGCCACTCACAAGAAGAGCTGTGCCATAATTGAATGGCTCCTGCTCCTGCACCCCTGGTTGCCACTGTTGTAACCTGGGAGTTCTGCTCTGGCTGCAGCCCCAGTGACTTGTCTGAGCTTGACAGAGGCTGTCAGAGGGCTTGTATGATGAAGGTGAGAGAAGGAAATACAGACTGAAAGTGCTGAGAACCACAGGCTGCAGGTTTCAGTTGTCATGTTAACTCATGTTTCGTGGCTCCATTGCATTTACTTGCCAGAGAAAAGCAGGAAACGTGTTCACAGCCCAGCACACAACCAGGTTCTCATGTAGATAACAGTTAAAGCAGGCAACTCGTGCTTCTTCCCCTCTCCTGGTTTCCCCATTTCAGCTGTCAGGGAGGAGTCCAGACTTATAATATTCTTTTTTTTTTCTTGCCTGCAAGAATGAGTCATTTCTGTCCTCTTTCCCCAAGAAGTGGTATTGATTTTCATGGGGCTCTGTACCCTGGACTTTGTAAAGGGCTTCAGGTCTGACCTTCCCCTTCTCTGGAAACAGAACAGGGCAATAACCTCTGTGGGACTTGCCAGCTCCCTGCCATCACCCCTGCTGCCCCTCTAACCCTGTCCATCTCTCTGCTTCCAAATCACCAGACTTAGCTTATTATGGAGCCAAAGGTTGAGGAGGTCCCAAAAAACCACTGAGGGGCAGACAGGTGGCAAAATCTGCTTGGCCCATGGACCTTCCCACCCTGCTGCCTTGCAAAGTCCCACCATGGGCCAGCTGGCTGCCTCCACTGGCCCTTGAGTCTTCCTGACCTCTGAGACATCCCACAAGCTTCAGGGTCCTGTGGCTGGAGGTAGATTGGAATCCCTGCACCCAAGTGCTCAAGCTCACTGTGAGCAACCACGATGTGCATTTTTGTGTGCTGAGCACTGAGGCTCTGCCCCAGCTGTAAAAGTCAACCTGGCTTAACAGAACTGCTTAAGAAAGAGGAGCTGCTCTCGTGTACCTGCCCTTTCCCCTCTTTTGCTTCCTGCTGATGTCAAAGCTCCAGAAGCTGAAGCCATTTGGAGCAGCTCCACCGAAGAGTGAGCACCGCAGTCGCACCCACGGAGCTGTACTGTCTCACCAGCTGAAACCTGCTCAAAAACCATAGCTCTGTTTGCTCTTCCTACCACCACAACAGCTGGTTTGTGTAGTGAAATACTTTTTGCACGAGAGGCACGTTGTAATCAAAACCTACTCACGTGATGCAATCAGCAGGGCGGGTTTGCTGCTTTACCTGCCTGCACATGCGTATCCAGAGACGCCAGTTTTTCTCCAAAAGGCAAACATAACTGGAACCTGACCGTGAGAAAATGCAAAAGTCGAGGTAGGAAGGTCCTGTTGCATTAGTAGATCTAAAGTAGCAAATGATAGCACGCTTCACAGTCACCCATTCCAGTGCAAAGTTGCTATGAATTAATTCCAAGGCTGACTGCTCACACGTATACCCATTTTAAGCCGTAATAAATGACCACAAAAGAGGCAGTGCCATAAAGATTCAGGTCTGTGATCTGTAAGTATTCACACTGTGCAGCCAGCCAAGTCCTATCAAATCCTATATTGCTTTTGGCACTTCTGTACTGTTCAATGCTCTTGTGCGTGCCAGGTTATCCTGAACTCTATTATATATATGGCTTTGAACATTTCATCAAGTCCTTCTCTTGCTGAAACAATAAATAACCAGTCCTAACCAGGTGCAACTCGAGCAAATTAAAGTTGCACTGACGTGGAAAATTAGCCCTTGATAGTAGCAGCTGGACCAGTGGGACTGTGCAGACCAGCCAGGGAGAGACTGAGCTGGTGCTGGGAAGGATTTAGCTGCTGAAGCAGAGGTGTCTTGTGCTATTTTAGGCATATGTGTGTATCCCTGCCAGTCCAGAAGGGTGTGGGACTCTCATGGGCTGCGTGTCAGACGTGCCAGGCCCATACAGGCGTTTTGGGTGCTGCAGGATGTATAAACCAGACAGTAGGAGTCTGGGCAGGGTAAAAAAGTGTGCTTAAAATAGCACTACGTGACTACATTTAGGCAAATGAACGTGGCCTTGGCATGTCTGAAACCCTGCCCTTTTTTGTCATTCCAAAACCTGGTGCACAGCAAGGGGGAGACTTGGTCTCCTGGACTACACAGATCACACAGATGCAGAAAAAACTACAGTCAGGAATGAATGATAGGGCCTCTAGAGTTAGATGGAAATGAACAGGGTGTGAGTGGCCTTTTGAAGGGGTCACAACTTTGGGCTGGAGGGTTTTGGTTCCCTCTCGGTCATGCCTGAGGTACCTTACACTCACAATATGAGCTTGCCTGATTCCTGCAGCCATTGCTCTGCCCCAGGCACATGCTGGAGACTGGAAAGCCAAAGGAGCACGTGTGCCTTGCTGCTAACTCCACAAACTTCAGATCCTCCGACTGGATCCTGTAAAGGAAAAGAGAAGCAAGGCCTCACCAGTGCTGGGGGAACTCGTCTTGGGTTCAGAGCAAAGAGGCTTCTCCCCCCTGGAAGCGTCTGCCGTAGCCAAGGAGGGAAAAAATCCTCTTTGTATCCAGTCTTTATAAATAAGTAGGTTACACCAAGCTCGTAACTGAGTCACGCCTTTGTCATCCAAGGGAAGCAGCTTGGCCGGGCTCTGAACTCTGGCTGCCCGTGCAGCTGGAAGGATTACACGGAGATGAAGCTCAGCTGGAAGGATTGGATTCAGCAGCACCACAGAACACAACCCCAGTGCAGCGGGGATGCCACTGCAAGCTCCTCCAGAACTGTAAATGTGTCAGCTTTCCTGGACTCGGAGAGACCTGGCAGCACCCACCGGCCCTGCCGTGCTTCCCTTCTATTTGTGAGCAGGCAGGGAGGAGAGGGGCCAGGGCAGAGGAGAGACCACGCAGCCATGTGGCACAGGAAAGCTCTCCCCAGCTAGCCTGCACAGTTTGCTGAGAGAAGAGACGATAGTTTAAGCTTTTACCTCACTTACAAATGAGCAGAGCATCACTTCAGTCAGCTCCTGTTGTTTCCAGTGACCACACCTGCACCAGTAAATCCAAGAGAGTCCAGGCACGGCCTCAAGCACCAACGTGGAGCCCTGTGTGCTTTTTAAGTGTGAGCACACTCCCTGCCACCGTTTTGGCCTGAGACACCCCAGGCTGGCAGCCCTGGAGCTGGTCCTGACCGCAGAATGGGTGAGCTCACCCTGTCCTGGGGAGCAAACAAGGTCAGCCCTGAGGACATGAGCTGGGCTCTGCTTAAGCTTGCTTGACCTCAGGGCCAGAGAACTGGCCCCAGCTGATTGGTCACTGCTACAGATGCTGCCAACATGAATGATTCCTTGGATAATTTTCCCAGGGAAAGCGTAACGGTGGTGCCACACGGCACAAGAGTTAACAGTCTGATGCCATCCTTCCGACTGCTGAGGTGATCTCAGGGGCTGCCACTCAATTTGCAGATTTTCTGCAGAAAGCAGAAGAACTCTGACCTCTGCTTTGGAATGTGCTTGATGCAGGTGCCTCCACAGAACATAACTGCACCCTTCGAAAGCCCTCGTTGTGCTGAGCTGGCGTGTGAAGTCACTTCTGGAGGCGACTTACAGAGCTGCAGACTGGCAGATGAGAGAGACAGGGCTCATTCTGGGCCCGGGGAGCTGCAGCAGGTAAACCCCTCCTGCAGCCCTTCCCTACTGAAGTGCTAATGCAGAGCAGAAAAGGGCTTTCAAGCAGCGCCTCGGGCTGCTCAGCACTGTCAGCTCTCCGGCGTCCCGGTGGCGTTTTCCCAAAACTGCTGAGGAAGCACAGCGTGCCCCAGAAAAAGTCCTCAGAAACTTCTGTGTGAAGTTTAGCTCAGTGCTTTATGTTGCAAATTCCAGCTGGCTGAGGCTGGCTGCCCTGCCCGTGTCCCGGAGGTCCCAGTCCAAGCAGAGGTCAGGTAACACACCTCACACTGCTGTGGGCTCTTTGTTCAGCCCGTGCTCCAGGCCAGATCTCCAGGGACTCAGGTCTCAGTTTAGGGAACATGTAGCCATTCCTAAGGCATCATACTTAGGCTAAGCAGGTCCTGTCCTTTCCTGTATCTCACACGAAGTCCAGGCTCTGCTCTAGCCCCGTGTAAGTCCAGTTTGAGGCCTAAAGAATGTCACAGACCTTGTATGACTCTGTCACGAATCTCTGTGGGCTGAAAACCTTCCTCCTCCTGCAGAGAGGTACTTTTAGACATGGGACCTGTGGCTCTGGCTGCATCCAAGTGCTGTTCACTGCCACTATCTGCTCATGGCCAGAGAGCTCGGGATGATGGTTCTGCAACCGAGGGAGATGGTTTTTGGCATCCCATTGTGACTGTGCTTTCCCCCCAGCCACCACAGACCTTTGCTTCAGGCCATTTTAAGGCTGTTGAAAGACGGTGTGTCTGAGATGCAAACACACAACTACCACAGTTTTGAACTGAGCGAAAGATCACAGAGTATGTTTGCAAAGAGGCAAACTTGCAGCTGTAAAAAAAACCCCAACAAACCAGCAGCAGTCTAAGCAGGTCTATTTAGGGCTCAAGAAGCAACCTGACATTTGAAGTCTGTCATGTATTTTCAAAAGTCTGCCTCTATCAACATCACCACTACCCATGGAGTCGCTGCGTGTCAGCGCTTATGTCCTACATTGTCATTTCTCCCACTGTGGGAGATGTCACAAAATGCCTTCTCAAGTCTGGAAAGAAAGTGAAAAGGGTTGGGGAGCCAGGGAAAGCCAGGTACAATGCTCCTGTGGCATTTGAACAGCAAAGGTTTGGACACCTACCCAAAGCCAGGTCATTGTCCTCCCAGTACCTTGTTGGTTCTTGCAGCATCTGGTTAAAAAGGAGTCCAGCTGCACCCCTAAGGAATGTATGTAGCAAACAGACAAGGATGTCTAGAGGTTTCCAGGATGCTAAAGAAATATCACCTATTTTCACCAGAATTTAGATTATTCATAACATGCCAGTGACAATTTTGCATCTTATTTAACAGGTGGTCTATTAAGGTTTCCTGGATGGAGTTGCAGGAGCAGTACTCCTAGGCTTTGCAAGCAGCATTTATCATGGCTAGCAAGGTAATTTATGTGTGTCTTAAATACTTGTAATTAGAGTGCCTCATAGCTTGTACAGCGAGGAACAAAACAGGCTCCAGGAACGCATGGATAAATAATTCAAAGCGCATTCCTTAAAAAAAACAAACCAACAAAAAAACCCAAAAAAAAGCATTTGTTTTTCTCTCTGTTCCCATTGTCAATTTGAGTTCCTTGATCTAAAAGCTGGGATCAGTCTCCCCGGGGTTTGCAGGTCACGTAGCTGCCACCCCTCCCGGGAAGTTGGAAAGTTCAGAGAAAACCAAAGCATTTAACAGGGAAAGAAGTTCTGTAGTGTCAGCTCCTCTATTCTGGATCTGCCGGCTCCCAGCTGCTGCCTCTCCAATAGGTCTCCACCCAGCCCTCAGATAATAATCACAAGCTATTTCACCAGCTCTGTTTCCTTCTACATTTTTGCTGTTAACTCCATCAGCTGAATTGATGGTTCAGCTCAAGTGTTTAGCCCGAGAACTTAGAGAGCAAAAACCCATAATCTGGGCTCAGGGCTAAGGAAATTTTGACCCTTGTCCTGCAAAATACGTGAGCACAGGCTAAGCTTCGTTTCAGGGAGGGTGCTTGGAAAAAGTCTTGAGGAAACAGGGAGTCTTGAAGAAACAGGGTCAAAAATGTAAGGGGGTGCTTTGCCAGGGTGAGCTGATCTGCTAAATGGTTGTGGACATTCGTAATGTCACGTTCCTAGGAAAAAAATTGCTGCTGTACCCTCCCCTTCAGGCTGTCCCTGGGGGAGGAACAGCTCTGCTGTCAAAGGGCCCAGAGCTCCTGTTTCCACTCAGACAAAAATTCCACTGAGATACAGCAGAGTGGAAATTGTAAAACTGGATTCAGCTTGGCACGTGGTTGAAACCTTACTGATAAAAACATTCTGATTTTCCCAAAGCATGCATCGGTTTCTGAAGCACATTTTGTTTTTCAGAAGTGTTGCTTTCTCCCTCGGTTGCTCATAGTTTCCCTCTTACACAGAATTATTTTAGCAGCCCAAAATGTGTATCTGCATGTGCAAGCTTCAGCAGCACGTTAAAGAGACACTGCCCAAAACACTTCAGTCCTCATGAAGTGAAACTCAGAGCCCCTGACATGGAAAGTTTGTATTAGCTTAAGCTTGAATAATTCAATCCATCTGTCACTGGGACCTAGTAAAGTTCCTTTTGCTGGACTGGTTTTCTCCAAGGCTTCCCTCCATCTGAGGCTGCTCTTCCTGGCTTCCCCTGCCACATTTGCAGCACACAAACAGCATCCACAAGCAGGACCTGGCATTTGCCAGCAGAATCACCCTCATGAACCCCAGGGGGGTTTTCTCCCCCACCTACTCACATGATGTGGCTTTAGAATGTCACCTCTGAGAGCATCCCAGCATAAAATCCACCTCTGCAGGGACCTGTGAAACTGGAGTGGTGCATAAGTTTTTCCAAGGGATCAAAAGTTACTTCAGTCAGCACACAAATAAAACAGCTTAGAGAGAGAGAGCACATGTAATAGTACAGGCAGGTCCCCACCATTTTCAGGCCTCAAAATCTGCTGAAGAGCTTAGTGTACTCCATCACTCACAAGGTTCCCCCTGAGCTCTCAGTTGTCCAGATAGGGCAGAAGCCCCTTAGTGTCTGGGGACAAGTCCTCTGACCAGCTGGCCAAGCTTGCCTTGCAGTAGAGACTCTTCCTTTCAAAAGCACCAGTGCCCTCCACTGACTGATTCACACTCCACATTTGGCGAACACTTTGTCCCTTCCCTGGCATTCATTCCTGAGAAAACAAACACAGCCTGGGCAGGTGGACATCTCTGTGTCCAAGGGCTCTCCAGCTGCATGGAAACTCCCCTGTGTTCAAGAGCTACCATGTCAGCTGAAGGCATTTCCTCGCTTGTCTTCAGCTCCACGTGGCAGGGAAACAGGGATGAGAAGGTGAACCAGCCCTCCAAACAGTGTTGTCCTTCTGCCACAAGTTTGCTGAGAGAGGCCCTGGTATCACAGAATGGTTTGGGTTTGAAGGAACCTTAAAGATCATCTCGTTCCTACCCCCTGCCATGGGCAGGGACAACCTTCACTATCCCAGGTTGCTCCAAACTCCATCCAACCTGGCCTTTAACACTTCCAAGGACGGGGCATCCACAGCTTCTCTGGGCTCACTTCACTTACCTGTGTGGCCAAAATCATCCCACCAACACCCAGCAAACGAAAGCTTCCTATGGGAGGGGGTGTTTTGCCCCTTCAAAAGCACGTGTTTTATTTGACATAACCAGGAGCAGCATTTCAATATAGCATTTACATACAGCACTTAAACCTCCAAACGGTGTTTCAGTGGCATAAACTGGTTCCAGGTGTGACAGTAGTCGTCAAGAAGGGAGAGGGAGATTCAGCAGTTGCAGATATTTGGTGACAGTAATTTTCAGTAGTGCAAACATGGGGAAGCTGTCCAAGGCTCCCACTCAGGGTGAGAGCGCTCCAGGCTGTGGCCTGCCAGCTTTATTTATACAGATTTCCATGAGAACAGTCATGGGCTGAAGTGATACTTGCTGTAGGTCCATGACAGAAGTTGGCACTCAGGGGCACTCAGAGGCTACTCAGAGTTACAATTTCTCCTCTCTGAGCTGATAGAAGCAGCTCAGATGTCTCTGTTCAGCTCCCATTTATGGGGCTATTTGGGTAGGCACTAGAACATCTTGTGCTTAATCACATTGCTTAGTTAGTCCTGGTTTCCTATAGCGCTGCTTTCTTGAAGACTAGAGTTTCCCAGTGGGGAAAACTTGGTTACAATAAAATCAGCAGCATTTTGCCATTAATTTCATGGCAGTAGGTTGTGACCAAAGAAATTCTGTACAAGTCAGTGAGTATTTTGATTCCATGAAGAGCATGTGACTAGAAAAAAAGACTTTGCTCAAGAAAACTGTCTGCAAACAAAAGTAAGCTCAGCTAAAACTCAGAAATTGGAGTCTGAACAAGCTCAGAAGACCCAATATCTGACAGTCTGATTTGCAGGCAGGAAGCTCCAAGGTGACTGTTGTTTGGGCAAGAATCACAAGTTTGGGCTTCATTTAGGAGCCAGATAATCAATATGAGCTAATGCCAAACCTCACAGTTTTTATAAGGCTAGGCTATTTCTTGCTTCATATTATTAGGCACAGGAGACAGAGCTGACTTAGATTTACAAAATCTTGGCTCAGGTGCAAAAAGCATCAGCACGACTTCCGAGGATCAGAATATTCTCAGTTAGGGTCCCTGCAGGAATCAGGTCATTTTACTCAATTTTAAAAGCCCAATTCCAGTGGAGGTGCAGTGTTCATTTAGCATCACTTGTGTTTTACATGGGGCAGATTACATACAGGGCATAGTCGGTTTTTAGAGTTATAAGATTACTCCCAGGGCATATTTGGCTTTTAGAATTTTTCCTCTCTTCAGCCCTAAAGCACACTGCAGTGCAGACAAATCCTGGAACAGCTGCCCCCTTTGCATCTGTGCTGCTCCTGCATGTGGTCAGGCTTTCCGTCATCGGGAGCTGCCGTGGTTTTCATCAGGCACTCAAGTTCCTTTGGAAAAATCTCTTCCAAAGCAGTTTTCCCTGTGCTGTACCCGCTGAAGTGCAGTTGACTGAAGCGAGGCAGATGCCGTGCAGACACACCACAGAGCAATTTTGGATTTGAAGGGAAGAATAACTTTTCCCAACAAAAACTCCAAGGATAAGCGAGGCAGCGATTTCAGCGACAGCAAGGAAAAAAGCGCCTTTTTCCCTGGGAGGGGTTGCCTGGAGAGTTTTTCGGTGGCACTGGAAGTCAGCACAGTTTTCCACCTTATCCAAAAGATGGCACTGTGAACATTGCAGCCACACTCTGCTGCCGCCTGGGTCCAGCCCTCGAGCACCCACCAAACACATCACTGCTCAGTTCCTGGGGGCTGATCTCACAGCCCACCCTGCTGAGGCACCCGGCCTTTTTGCAATATAATCCACACCTGATTGCCTTTGTCCCGGGCAAAAGGGTAACTCACAGTCTGACCTGGCTCAGGCAGTATTTGATTCCACTAAAACCCAATTCCTAGGATTTTGGAACAGCTTTGTGTTTGGAAGTGAGATGGGAAGGAAGGGGAAACAGGAGAGAGATGAAGGGAGGAGGGATGAGAAGTTGTGAGAAGAAAAGGAAGGGGTGATAACACTGGGGTAGGACATGCCAGCAGTGGGAGAGAAGAGGGAAGCGAAGGAAGGAACGTGAGAGGGTCCCTCCTTTTCTCTCCACAAGAATTACCTGGTTTAACACCTGGAGGGGACATCTGTGGCTGCCACCTGCCCAGAGCAGGTCACTTGGTCAGTCTGGCTCCAGCCTCATCCTCACATTGCAGCCCAGAGACCACCCTTGTAGAGAGAGATGGAAAATAATGCATCAGCTTTTTAGGCAAGCACGGGAACATCACACAGGAGTGTTGGACAGGAAGTGGGAAATTTTGTATTAGCTTGAAACTACAGGAGTTTAATTATACTTACATCCCCTTCAATCCAATTTATAACTTTAAAGATGATCCAGGAGGGTTGTCAGTTCGAGTCTAATGGACCTATTTGCAATTGAGCCAGTTCATTCCTACAGCTGGGGACTGTTTTTTTCATAGATTTCAGTTCATTGTTTCAAGATTTTAAGGCCAAAGGGACCATTAGATCATGTAGTCTGGCCTCTTGTGTATTACGGACTTTCATCCAGACATTCTTGTTCTGAGCTGCACAAGATGTGCCTGGCGAAAACCTGCATCCCAGAAAGGGGCTCAGGCTGGACTGGTGTTTCCAGGGATGGGTAAGGAAGCGTTTGGATGATACTCTCAGGCACAAGGTGTGACTCCTGGGGATGGTCCTGTGCAGAGCTAAGGGTTGGACTCAATGATCCCTGTTGGTTCCTTTCCAACTCAGCATTTTCTGTGATTCTGTTCTCCCTTGATTGTATGTTTCTGTGGGTAATCAGTCCTTTGGGGATTAAAATATAAGCATCATCAGGAATTAGGTGATCCAAGACACCACCTGATCCAAAAGTGTTTAATGAACAGTGCCTGACAGACAAGCTACTAATTCTTTGAAGCAGAATTCTTAAAACACAAGCTGGACTATGAGGTACTTAGGAGATGTGACTTTTGCCAGGTAGGCTGATCAGCTCCAGACACAGACAGAGCAGCCTAAACAGCAGGAGCCACTACTTGTTCTCTCAGCTTTAACTCACACTCCTGTGAAAACCCGAGCATCTTTGGGCCATGGAATATGTCCTGCAGAAGCCAGGCTTTAGCTCCCCTTTGGGAGCTGTGACCGGGAAATGCCCCTGCAGGACACCACAGCTGGTTCTTTCCATGCACCACTTGGCAGATGGGCAGGAAAATTCCGCCGGAAAGTTGGCTCCGGGCTGGGCTTTGTCGCGAGGTGCTAAAGGCATGTGCTGTAACACTTTGCAATGACGTGCTTTGGGTTGTGGGGGTTTTTTTGGTGGTGGTTTTTTTTGATTTAAGTTTCTTTGCCAAATTACAAACTCAGTTGCAAGTTGGAAGCACAAAACCTTCCATCTTTCTGAGAAGGCAAGGGGCGAACTGATGTCTGCGCCCAGCCTCGGATGTGGTGCTGGCCACGGGGTGCAGTTCTGCCTGTGGGCACAGCACACACAGGGGATGGAGCCTCCCTGGTCTAGCAACACCTCCCCAGCCCCTTCAAGCTCCCTTTAACCCTCATTTCTCTGGTTGCTTTGCCTCCTGGTCTCCTTCCCCAGCTCCACCTCTTCTTTATTGCTTTTTCCTGCAGGTCGCTCTTCCCTCACAGCCACAGGCTGAGGGAGATGAGGATTTTCTCCTTCACTGATGCCAGCCCCAGCCACCCAACTAACTGGGGAGCAGATGCCATGAAATAACTTTTAATAAGGGAAAACCCTCACCTGTGAATCCAAGACACAGCAAAATGTTCCAGGGCTTGCCCAGGGTCTGCATGGTCAAACAGCAGGTTTCTCTTCGTGGCATTCTCTGTAAATTATAAGCATTGCGACATGACCTGAGGGCACAAAGTTTGTCTATGGAGCTAGAAGAATCCCCCCTTCCCAAAACCAAGCCTCCAAGACACACAGGGGTGGGACATGCTGGTGAGAAGATGTCTATATCTGCAGCCTCTCTGAGCCTTAATGCTTTTCCATAGGAAAGGGACTCCTCCACTCTGCTTCCACTCCTCTTCCAGCGCTGAGGCACAATGCTGCTTTCCAGGGATTTGGGCAGTGTGGTGACTACTGACTAACTTTTAATGCTATTTAGGCCAGGTTGGAGGGAGCTCTGAACAACCTGGGATAGTGGGAAGTGTTCCTGTCCACGGCAGGGGTTGGAACTGGATGATCTCTAAGGTCCCTTCCAACCTAAACCATTCTGTGATTGCATGATTCTGTGGTTCACTGATTATTCTTACTACAGTTATTTAACAAGCAGAAGCAAGAAACTGGGATCAGCAGAAAATCCAAGGACAAGGTATAGCAAACCTGCTGGCCACAGGACACCCAAGCAAGCCCTGATGTGATGGTCTCAGGGAAAGTCTCAGCTCTCTGGAGCAGAAATGAGGGATGCTGTCACTAAAAGAAACTGCAAAGGGAATTTTAAATTAAATCATGATTTTAAATTTTAACAGCATTTAAATTTTAAATAGTCCAGCTCTCAGCAAAATGAAAGCAATATTTCTGTTCCAGCATGAAATGGGCCAGATCTTCTGCAGCTGTAAGTCAGTGGCCCTCTCTGCTGGAATCAAGGGAACTTAATTGATTTGTAGCAGCTGAGGATCTGCCAGTTCAGGCTCTCTCCTGGAAACACACAACTCCAATCTGGCTGGTAGTGCAGCCTTGATGTTTCATTAATTCACCAGAAAGCTGCTTCTAGGGCAGACACAGTTCTGGCAATGTGTCTGAAAACAAACAACAACAACAACAACAAAGAAAAAAAAAAGCAAATTACTCTAAAACTTGTTATCATCTGTCTTGTCATTAAAGCTAACTTAAAAAACATTTCCCAGGTTTCCAATCTCAAAGGATGTTGTTTTTCTTTGTGTGTGTGTGTGTGTGTGTGTATGTCAGGAAACTACAGGTTGCATTGTGTTTTTCAGGCCGTGTTTCTATCAGAAGGGTGAGGGCAGGGAGTCAGCAAGGAGGAGTGGGAAAGACCCTTCATGCCCTGCCAACACATGACTATTCCCCACACTCAGGGCTTTGTGCTTCAAAGTTTGAAATGACTCATTGATAAAGGTTCCCACTACTTCCTTTGGGAGATTATTAAACAGCCCTTTTGGGCTTCAATGTTAGGATGTTTTTCTTGATAGTCAGCCTGGACATTTCTCTGCTCTGTTTCCTCCCATTGCCCTTAGTTACGCTCCGTCCCACCCTAAACAATTCCTTTGCCCTCCTTGTGCTGATACCGTCCAACCAGCTGGAGTTAGGGAATGGAACTCAGCAGCTGTGGAAGATTTCTGCACCATCCCTCATCCTTTGGACAAAGAAAGAGGGCAGGGGTGTAAAGTGGCATCAGGGATGTCCTGAAGGAGGCAACTTGATCCTCTTTCACCTGCTGTCCATTCCCTTCAGGTGTGGAATACTCACAGCACCACCACCTCTAGGAACTGGGGCCTTGTGGTCTTCCCTCTTTTTAGTGAGCACGTGGCTCACTGTAAAAACTGAGTCTAACAGAAGCTAGAAGATCCCTCTGGAATAGCCAGCATATGGGGGAAAAAAAGGATTTGATGGCAGCATTATAGCACAATCACAAAGTGAACAGTACTTGAAACTTGTGTTTATTGACTTCTCTGCCGCAGTAACAGCCTGGCAAAACAAAAAGGAAGAAAAGCTGACAAATGTGAGGCTACAAATGCAGTGCAGAGCAAAGCACAGAGCCAAGAGGCATGGCTTTACTGATGAGAGATGCACTTTTCCTCCCTGGCTTATTGTAATTGCACAGCTCCCTCTGTGCTACTGAAGTGCAGCAGAGATTTTCAGCTTATCAGTTAAAGCTGCTTCCCCAAAACCTGCTCTTTAGATACCTCCATAAGTTTTGGGGTAAACCTCACCGTTCCAAAGTCTTCTCCCTTTCTCACATGTTAGGATTTCAAGGCATTCCTCAAAGCCCAAACAGAGAGGTTGATTCTGGTTTTGCAAATAAACAGCTGTGAGAAGTTGGGCTGGTGGGCTCAAAACTGCTGCACTCTGATATTTGCTGTGAGCAGCTTGTGCAGAGCTGGGATGGACAGGCTGTCTGGGAAGGAGGAGAGAGCTCACCCGAGGTGCTGGTGCAGTCTACAAAGAGAGATTTTGGAGGAAAAACTCCACAGTCACCTATTCACACATATTTCTCCACGTTACTCTTTAGACTGTCAGAGTAGGTCACCTGAATGGCGCTGCAGGGCTTAATTTTGGGGAAAGATCCAAATGTAGTCAGGCAAGGAGAAAGCTGGACCTCAGAGGCTGGAAACAGGAATTGTTTTGACTCCTCCTATTTGACTCCTGCAGAGTTTCTCCTCGCATTTTGGGGTTATCAGTTGAAAGCTTTGAGCTTTGATTCTGCTGTAGGGGTTGTTCACTGGAACGTAAAAATCAGTGAGGTGAACGACACACCTTTGGGATGCAGACAGCAAGGCCAGGAAAACTGTCCTCATCCTCCAGCACTGAGGGGAGTTTCTCCTCGCACTCCTGGTGGCATTTCTCCTGGTGTCAGAAACCACCCACCTCTGTGGCCTCCTGTAGGGCAGAGATCCTCTGTCACCCACTCAAGGGAAGGATTTCAACAATTCAGCGAGGATGCTCAAACCTAAGGAATTAGATCAATAAAGCCAGTGGAAAACAAAATCTCTGAAGATCTGCAGAAAGAACTGGAACAAGTTTTTCTTGCTGACAGCAGGACTGAGGCTAAAACACAGCTTTTCATGTCTGCAGAAAAACTGGGTATTTAGGGGCTTAAATTTTGCAGCATTCTCCTAATGAGGGAAATCAAAAGGGCCGTTGGGATCTCAGCACTCCTGGGTTTACAGGGAGCTGGGATCTAAAAAAAAAAAAAAAAAAATTGCTTCAAAAGCCAGGCTCCAGACAGGATAAACATATTCCTGGGGACAGATCTGATTAGGTGAGCTCCTCTGCAGGGGAGCCATGATATATATAGAGCTGTGGTTGGCTGCTCTGACTCAGCTAATCTGATCATTACGTCCTGCTGGCCTCGAGGTCACCCCATCTGACCAGCTCTGCTGACCCCTTGGAATATATGAGCAGCTTCTACTCCAGCAGATGGCTTGCCAGTCTCTTACAAGGCTAAAGAAGGAAGCAAAGACTGAGAGAGAGCACACTGCAAAACTCTTTTCCATATCCCTTGTTTCTGCAGGCAAAATGGATGTTGCTTCCAAAGGGCTCTAGAGGTAAAAATCACTGAGCTATGTAGCAACACTTCTTTTCTCCTAAATATTGCATAGAATCATGTATACACATAAGGTTTATAAACTCTACAGAATTCAGTGGGTATCCCTACAAATGTGGAATTACTGAGAAATGCTGGTGATGAGAACCACCAAAGTAAACTCTGTGGGACATGCCAGCCTGTGCTGATAAGGCTGACAGTCTCTGGTGCCACCAGAGCCAAATCTCTTCGTTTCTTGAAGGAAGAAAACCTGCACAACTGTTTTGCAAAGGATTAAAACAAAACATAAAAAGCCCAGATAATCTCTTCCCATTGGTGGAAGTGGTGTTAAAAGGTAAAGGAAGAGATGTATTTATAGCATGGAGATGTAAGGTGGAGTGACAAAGTGCTTCCAGAGAGCAGTGCCAGCCATGGGAAGAGACCATCCATGCATCAGTCCACCAAAATTAGGCTGCAAGGAAAAACCCCAAGATGTCTCCCAAGTACTGGCAGCACATAAAGCGTGCAATCAATAATTTATAACATTATCCCTGCTGATTTAGTTAATGTGTTTTTTTTTCCTCTTAGTAATCTAAATGCTCATGAATGCTTCTGATTATTTTTTCAGTATCTGGCAGGTCAAGCAATGGCAGAAATGTCTCTTGTGCCACTCACTCCTGACATTAAGGGCCCAACAAATGTCCATTCTGTGCCTGGGTCCTTTTCCTGAGGATCCTCTGGGGAGGTGTTGGCTGGTGTCAGGGCAGGTTATGGTGTTATTGTCATTTGCATTTGTTCACTACAAACTGGACTGCACATGATTTTGTATTTAACACTTGGAAGTGTTCAGGGCCAGGCTGGATGGGGCTCGGAGCAAGCTGGGATAGTGGAAGGTGTCCCTGCCCACAGCAGGGAATGGGAACAGGATGGTCTTTAAGGTCCCATCCAACTCAGGCCATTCTGTGATTCTAGAAGAGGAAATTTTAGAGGGCTGCATAAAGAAACACCATGAAAATGAAAAATATAATTCTCTGAAAAATGAGCATGGAGGCATTTCAGTGATGTTATTGCTGCTAAAGCACTCACAAAGTGAAGCTCTAAAACATGGAGTCCCTCAAGGCCAAGAGGACCTTCCACTGCCTTCTGTGGGTTTTTGCACCTTAGAAATGATTTGCTAAACTATGCAGTGCTCCTTCTTAAAAATGAGAGTTGTGTGTTCGCTTTGTAAGTCAGTGGGTTTCCACAGGGCAGCTGTAAGGTGAGAGACAACATTACATCACTGTGCTTCCACATTCCTGGAAATTCACAGAGGAGTAAGGAGGAGGCTTTACTGTGGAAGGATGTGGGCTAGTGGCTAAAGGAGCTTTCAAGAGATACTCAGAGATTTATCCCTGGCAGCTATCTACACTCTGACCTTGAAAAGGTCACGTTAGGCACCGGCCTAATAATACCTGGGACATGAAGGTAGTTGTGAGGCTTAATTAATCACAGCCTTGAAGTCTCAAATGCAGAGAAGGGAAGTGAAAACCAGTGTTATGACAATAATTTGGGCCCTTAGCTGATTACGTCCAGGACCAGCTGCCTGGAGTGATTCAGGAAGAAGGTGTTGGCAGGTCCTGCCCCTGCAGTTCACCTGAGACAATTCCCTGCAGAGTGGCTGTAAATGAACCCACAGGGTAATTCAAAGGAACACAGATTCAGTGCAGTGAATTCTCTCAGTTCAATAGCCAGTCAGACCCTGGACCAAAAATTCCTAGAGAAGAGGAAACTGGGGCAGAAGTGGGAGTTGGTGGAGCAGCTCTCCCCACAGGGTGACTCCTGGGCTCAATTATACCTTAGAGTGAGCAGATCTCGTCATTACATTGTGGAGGAGAGTCATCTTTGATCTGTTTTAAATGCTCAGTTTAATTAATTTCCTTTTATTCTTCTTGAGAAGAACGAATAAGCTTAAGTAAAAAATCTTACCTTCTCTCCAGTGTTTTTCCTTTAATTCATCTCTAAATGACAGCTCCAATCTTTTCAGTTTCTCTTGCCATGAACACTTTTATCTAGTAATTTCAGTGTCCCACTTCTAGACCTCTTTATTTCTGCAAAATACTTTTCAGGTAAAAAAAAAAAATAACCAAGAATGAATAGAGTGTTTCAGATATACCAGTGTTGTAACATTTACAGAGCCTGTTTTCCATCCTGGGCTGTGCAGTACTCACACAACTTGGTTCTTGGATGTCTCTGCCTTTTAAGAAGGGATTTTCACTGTCACCAATAATGACCCATTTTTTTTTTTCCCTGAGTGATTTTTAAGAATAGCTGACATCTGGTTTTGTTTCTTTTTCCCCAAAAAAATCTCATTATTTGGTATTTATTCTAAACAGATGATTCTGCTTGCTCTCATATTTCCATCTCATCTTGCTTTCCCAGAGTCTTCCACAAGATTTCATAGCCATCCCTGGTCCTCACTGACCTTCAACCATGTTGTGTCATCTGCAAGTTTTTTTACTCCACTGCTCACTCAGTTTTCCAGGCCATTAATAAAACCAGCAAAGAATACATCTGACAACGTGGATCATTAAGACACCTGCTGCCAAGCCTTTGCCAAAGTGAAAAGTCTAATTTTTTCAGACATTATTATCTCTGTTTCTATTATTATCTAATTTCTAATACTGAGTAGTAGTTTAACTGTTGCTTGAGATGTTTACAAGAAACCCAAGAAAGAAGTCTCAGCTATCGTCACTGTGAGATTTAATAAAAAGGGCTTTAAGTAAGAACCACTGCATGAAAAGCTGTCCTTAATGATTCTCATAGTGTGTTAATATTGTTTATTCTCCTTATGCTCCTAATGCCAAATTGCATTCATCCTTAAAATGACAATATCATGGGGGAACATAAAGACAGCCTGCTGATACTTTTTCTCTCTCTATTTAAGTACAACACGGTCATCAAAACTGTTCAGTTATTTTTTGTTCTATATTAAAATAACTTTCTTAAATATATATTTAGGAGGAATAAATGTTTTTTGGTGGAAAATAAATTCTGTTATGTACAGTGAGGGAAAAACACAATTATCCTTACTTGTTAAAGCAGGAGATCTATTCTAAGAATAAATCTGCTGAGACTGATATTCTGAACAGATCATTTCTGCACATACATTAAATCACCTTTAAAAAAAATCCCCAAATTGCTATTTTCTGAGGGTTAGTAAGGCTAAAGATTCAAGAAGCTTTGACTGCACTGAATCATTCTGAAGTAATTTTAAGTATTTCACCTTATTAAGTGTTGACTTTCTCGGGTGAAAGTGGAAGCAGCACACGCAGGAGATGTTTTTGCAAGCAGAAGAAAGAGGGCAGCAAAAGGATACCTCATCCTCATCCTCGGGCCCAAGCTCAGGGTTATCTGTAATCAGTACAGACCCATCTGACACAGAGCTTTCCTTTATGGGGTGCTGACCAAAATAACTCCCTGTGCTGATGCTGCACACCAGGCACGGGACGCTTTCGCTCCGGAATAACAAGGGCATTTCTGAAGCCAGAGGGATGAGTCCGGGATAAACCCACCACTCTGCAAGAACTGGAACTTTGAGGGGGATGAAATCTGATGTGGGTAATGACTAAAAGGAAAAATGTACAAGTTCTGACATGATGTTGCATCCCACCCCTGGAAAATGCAGCAGATGCAGTCGATACCGTGAGCTCTGCCTGTGTGACTGAGGGAATATTTCCTGCAGTAGCAGCTGCAGCTGATTGACCCCTGGGCTCACAGAGCTGCTGAAACTTCATCAAAAGGCTTTTTCCAAGTCAGAAAAGCACCCTCACTCAGGAAGGGTGATAATGTTTGAGTTTGAAGGGGCTCCAACTCACAGGATTTATTTCCTCGTTACCAATTTCTCTGCCATTTGTTCTACTCCTGCACCCGGGATCAACAGGAGGGAAACAGCCTGGTCCTGGTGGCCTGGCTTATGCCCATATTAAAGGGACAAAACCAGGGATGAATCAGAAAGATATAAACATCAACCTAAACTATCAGCTTAATCATTCTGCTGAGCTAGCAAAGGTCTATCTGTCTGTTAATGACAGCAGGGGGATTTTCACAGGGGTAATTACTCAGTAGTGCATTTAGAAGGTGGGTTGTTCCACTTTAGCTTTAATTACTGATGTAAAAGGGAGAAATTAGAATATTTTAATAAAACTCCAGATGTCAAGAAGTCGATGCAATAAATTGGACGTGGAAGATAACACTTTGCAGCTACAACTTGTCACCTCAGAAGCTCCAGTGGGAAACCACGTCCTCCAGAGGCTCTCACGAGATCCAGAATCCTGCTGTGTGATAGCTCAGATCCCACAAAATATTCAGCATCTCTAGAGTAGGGAGAGATGTCTGTGTGCATTAAGGCACTTCTGCTCCCTTTCATCCACTCATGCATCACTCAGTGCACACTTCATTGTCAGGTCTTTCGTACAGGATTTTTACCTTGGGAATGAAATTATCTTTACTATCTACCTCTGCCTGTTTTGCTGTGACCTTAATTCATCTCTAGTTGGGTCCAAATCCTTGACTGTAATAGAGAAGGCCCAAAGAAGGACTGTAACCAAATATTTTTCAGCACTCCTTTCTCCATCAACCATTTAAAAGGCAGACATCCCATCCAAGCTGGTCATCCAGGTTCTCTCACCGTATAAGAGAAAAAGGTAACTCCATAGGGAAAATCATCCAGTCAGTCCTAGCTACCTATTTTTTGATAGGATGAATCATCTTCTAGAAGCATCTCTCTCTTTCCTGGCTACCAACAGAGCCCAGACTGAGACTAGACAACTGATTTTTTAATGTCTAATGCTAAATGAAGGAAGTCTTTGTCTAAATCACAGTATCATTATGTTTTAATCCAAACAATTTGTTGCTGCAGCTTCATGGTGTAAACCCGACAGTTGGTCACACAATCAAACAGGGAGAACAATAATGGTCCTGATAACAAAAAATGGGAAGTGCTACTGATGCTAGAAATGCCAATTTAAAAGTGGGACTGATCAAGCTTAGGGCTTTCTCAGGAAAACTAGGTGGCAATCTTAAACCTCAGGAAAGAAAGCAAGATGTTAGTGCTGTGCTCTCACTCCCTCCTTACAAGCACAGTAAAAGCTCTGCATTTCCTTGCTATTCCTTTTGCTTGGTGCCTGGTATAGTAAACAAAAATAACCTTTACATACAAGATCTGAAGTTCTTAACACGATGCATTGATATAACTTCTTGTTGCCCCTGCAGCATGATGAGTAAATAAATCAGTCCTGAGAGGTTTTGGCTCACCTTCTGTCTTATGTAAAAGAATTATTTTTAAAAATGTTTGCCAACATTGAGTTTGAGAACATCCCAAGCTGGTTTTATAACAGTTTTATGACTGACCACATCCCAGGCAGAGGGGTCTGTGCTCCATGTGTGGCCAGAACAGGCATTATCTGTGCATGTGGGCACAGAGGGTATGGAAAAAGAAGTGGTCCAAGAAGCTGATCACTGCTGGGCTGGGGAATCTGTATTGCCTCACCAAAACAGTAGTGACCAGGATTAAAAAACCCACAGAAATGAAACAAAACACCTTGGCTCCAGTCATTCATTCCAGAGCCTCCTGCCCCTCTTCCTGCCAAGTAAAGGCAATTTCAATGCAGCAGAGTTCTCCTTTCCTCTGAATAAGATCTTTCCTTGCTGGAGTTCCAGCCATCTCCAGTGACTTTTTTTCTGTCTACCTGACCTTAAAATCACAAAAAAATCCAGTCTTTGCAAATGCCTCTGGAAGATCACCAAACTTGAAGTAATCTCTCAAGAGAAGGAACACAATCCAGAAGTGCTTGATGCATATTCCGGTAGCAAATTCCCGTGCCTTTGGGTCCATTCTTTGGATGGAGTAGTCTGGCAAGGTTCATTTCTGACAAGAGAGGTATGCTGCTTTATACCAGCCCAAGGTTTCATCCTGCCTTTGGTTACCAAATGAATGCTGAACTCCCAAAAAGCAATGAGGTTAACAGGTCAGGCAAGTGCAGCCTTGTGTTCCTGACAGAGAGGCAGAAAGGATGTCAATCCCACTTTCCTCTCTTCCCAACAGAGCCCAGTGCCACTGGCAGTACAGAGATGGGAATCCCTGGGGAGTCTTCTATACTCATTAGCTTCTCCATGACTGGATAATCATTAGATTCAAAGCAAAACTGGGCAGATCGTGTTCATTCAGCAATAATTACACCAAAATAGAGGGTGGTGCATTAATAATATTATATAGATCTATTATTTACAATAGATAATAGAAGATAGGTGCTGATATTAACAACTCAGTATTTAATACTTACCATGTAGGGCTTCAAGTAGGGCTGAAGACAGATGATTTTTCTTTGAAACTAATGCAACTCTTAAATTTTTACAGACAATGGCCACCCATTTCTTCCATATGCTGCTAAATTGTAGGAGAAAAAAGACTATACAGTGATTATCCTGCTTCCTTCAAATTAAATTTGCAAACAGAGGAGGGTCAAATAGGAATCTGGTCTGTGTTTGAAACATGAACTCTGCTATATAGTGGTTTGAAACACTGCTGTGTACAGACTTGTTTTTAGCCAAGGATTTCTTTATGGTGGGACATTCTTGGAATGGGAAGGTTTTTGTGCTTCACATCTCTTTGTACAACCCCACAGAAAGGGAGAGCATTTGAGTGTGGGAAAGTAGGGATGCAAAATCTCAGGGGAGAGCCTTCCAGAAGAGTCAAACATACTCCATATCATTAGCATACAACATATCATGTCATTTTGCTCCCAAATTACAGTGGGGACACAGAGCTACTCCAGCTGGGTGTAGATACTCACAGCCTTTGTTTACTACCTACTTGGCAGGAGATATATGTGGAACTATCTGTATGACACAAGCAGAACATGTGCCACAGTGCTCCTCTCACCCACCAGAGTGCTCTAATTTATTGAAACAGCGCTGGATGACATGAAAACTAATCAAGCCAGTGATGCCATGACTGCCTGGAACAAATCACCCCCACGTTTCACTCTACCTCAGCCTGTTCCCCCACCACTTGGAAGCAATCTCAGCACTATTAAAACGTGCCAGACAAACAGCACTTGAAGCTGAAGTTCCCTGTTCTTCCCTGGAGCAGAGCTAAGTAAGAACTGGCAACATGTTCCCTTCCTTGCAGTGAGGCTGTGTCATTCCTGCCGACAGGAACAGCACCACAGGCCACTCTCCCTTTTCTGTGGGCAGCCTGTCTGGCACAGACGGGTTGTACCGTGGATTCCCTGAAATCCAAGCAGTTTCTGGCACGTTGCACAGCACAGCCCTCATGAATGAAGCTGCCCTGCTTTCTCTGGAAGAAACACAGCCGTGCCAAGAGCTGAGACTGAGCAGTTTTGTCCCAACAAACCTGAGCTGGCATCGCTCAGTGTTAGAGTGGGTGGCTCTGCCTGATGTACCTGGTTGAGGAGGACAGGGTGCAAGTACTGGAATATTCAGGGACAAGCCCACCTGGGATGAGCAGAACTCTATTAATTATATCTTCCCAGACCTCCACTATCCCAGATAATGAAGAACTGTCTGTCTTCAGAAAGTACTGCAGCCCTGCAGATGGTCAGTGTCATTTTATATGAGTTTTCAAGTGCTAGGAGATTTTCCCCATACCCACTGAAATCATGATTTGAGAGCTTTTCCTGTTGCCTGAGCAAGTGCAAGGTCCTAAAGAGACATCAAAACAGAAAAATGGGACAAGAGGAGGCTGTTACCCTGGACAGAGGGAATGGAGGAGTGAAAGATCAGCCACTCATTGTAAGCCACCTGCCAACTCATCCCACAGGGCAGTATCTTTACCATGTGCTTCAACTGTAATAATCATGTTGACATAACAGGNAGATCAGCCACTCATTGTAAGCCAGTGGCACTTTTCTTCTCTGCCAGAGAAGCCCATAACAAGCACAGCTTATTTTGACCTCCAGATCTTCTCAGTCCTGTGCCATATAAATTGTGCCAACTGTAAGGATGTTTCCTGGCCTCCACTGCCACCTGCCAGCTCATCCCACAGGGCGGTATCTTTACCATGCTCTTCAACTGTAATAATCAAGTCGACACACCAGACTGAGCGACCACCAGGCTTCACTCATTATCAACCACAAGCACGTTCAAATCTGCAGGCTGGACGGGCTGCAAGGTCCATGGCCTCTGCCAAAGCATGTGGTGTTTCAGTCCTAGGTGACCTGGAGTCCAGTGCTCCCACCTGAGGGAGCTGCCCATGTTGCATTCACAAGAGGGTTTGCGCTCAACAAGCGCTGCCTACTGACGGGTGCCTTTGGAGGAATTTGGGAACAAGCATTTGTAGGAATGTTCTAGGGCGCATCCAATTCAGCATTTCCTTCTGGTGAAACCTGCAGCAATGCCAAAGGGCATGGTTGTGACAAAACCAGCGAAATCACAGAGGACAAAGTCAGCTCCCTGTGGTTTGTGGTTGGAGCCAGCGATGCCATCGTACGATCGGAGCAAACCAGGGAAACCTGTTGTCATGGCTGAAGCAATCACACCTCTTCTTGTGCTCTCAGGCTTCTTTCCAGCACTATTTTTGTGCTCCCAGGCTTCTTTCCTGCTGCTGAACCAATTAGCTCCAGGTCTGCAGGTTCCTGCAGTAATACCTCGTTTTGCAGGACGTACACGGAGAGATGTTTCTCAGTGCTGCACATTTATTTCCCCATTTGCAACAGGCTTTTTATAGGCTCAGGTTTTGACTGAGGACACGGTGTTCTGGCCCAAAAGGACGTGTCTTGACAAAACATTTAGAGTGAGGCTGCATCTGCTCTTCTGGAGAGACACGAGTCTAATAGGCAATCTGCTTGATTTATGTACCATGAAGCATGATTAGAGTAGGGGTAAGATGCTCATTCATTACATAATTTCTTTGAAATTATGGACCTGGCGTGTTTGTTATAACATCCAAAACAAGGAGCAAAGGGACATTTTCAAGGTTGGCTCTAATCTTGTATTTAGCAAGTCCTTTTTTGTTGCTACTCAGACCTACGATGATGCTGTAGAATTGAATTTTTCTTTCTAAACAAATGCAGCTGGGACTTTTTGCATTACTTAATCCCCCTTGTCTCAGGTACTTTAAAAAGAAGAATCATTTAAACTTCACAAAGGCCCTGTGCCCTGGATACAAATGGGTAAACTGAGGCAAATTAAGAACTAAACAATTTCTTTGAGAGGCTGAGCTTTGCTCTCCACCACCCTTGCTCCCCTATTT
Source organism: Pachyramphus minor (assembly GCA_013397135.1). NCBI lineage: Eukaryota > Metazoa > Chordata > Aves > Passeriformes > Tyrannidae > Pachyramphus > Pachyramphus minor. The sequence goes on along the minus strand of VYXB01001874.1, from coordinate 926 downwards.
TCTGTTATATATTCCTTTCTCAATATATTCCTGAGACAGACACACTGTCCAGAGAGTTCAGTTCTGTGGTGTTGTTCTCAGGAAAGGAAAACTAAGATTTTAGGATCACAGAGGAATACCTTTAATTAAGTATTTTCCCAACTGTGAGGAGTCTTTGTTCAAGGAATGTTTAGGAACTGATGATTCTAAGTCTACTGAAATTCCAAATGGGCTTAAAGCCTGGACCAGGACCTGATCTATGTGTTGTGAAGATATTCCTCAAGTGTTAGAAGTGACAGATTATTCCATGCACAGTTTAAATGAAAGAATAGGGGCAGAAAAGGGAAACAATATCCTTAAAAATAGAGCAAGGAGATGTTGGAAGATCATTCAGTGGACATTTATCTTTTTAAAAGCAAACTGTCAGAGGAAAGAGAAAGTAGCAATTGGGAAATGAAGTGCACTTCATATCTGAAAAGGTAGTGCCCATAAAAGAAGAATACAATATTCATTGACAACTCCTGCTTCTCAGTCTCCTGCTGATTTCTAATTATATGTTTATTTTTATAACAGTAAATACATATTTTTATGCCATTAGGAGTTTTTTTTAAAAGGGTTTGACAGTTCTTGTGCAATAACTATCTGAGTTTCCCAGCCTACATATTAAAATGTTCAAAATATACCCTACTGACCAGCTGATGCCATGGTCAAGGTCACTGTTTGGTCAGATTACAGTTGGTTTTTATATATGTTGAACATAAGGAAGAGTCTGTACATGGACAGAAGCAGCAGCTTTTTTTCAGGGACAGGCTGGAGCTGCTGAGTCAAGAGCACAAAGCTGGGCTTGCAGCTGGCACACAGCTCTGTCTTCAGCCAAGAAACACAGCCTTGGGTTTTGCTTCCTTCAGGAAAGAAGAGGGGAGAAGATCTATGTGGAGTTTTTACCA